>JAEBDU010012169.1:12731-134346 GCA_016802625.1 Heliconius numata | reverse complement strand
CACTACTGCTTGGATAGACTATAAGAAGGCATATGATTCAGTGCCACATACTTGGCTCTTGAAGGTCTTGGAGTTATATAAGATTGATATTACTTTGAGATCATTTTTGGAGGCTTGTATGGGACAATGGGTCACTGTCCTTCGTCATCTAGGGGAGTGTGATATTCCTGCAACGTCTGAACCGATAAGGATAAAGAGGGGTATATTTCAGGGTGACAGTCTGAGTCCTTTATGGTTTTGCCTAGCTCTGAATCCTCTTAGCACTATGTTAGAGGATTCAGGTTTAGGTTTTCGTCTTCGCCGGGGGGGTAAGGTCATATCTCACTTGCTGTACATGGATGATCTGAAATTATTTGCGTCAAAACGTTCTGATCTTATGCGGCTACTAAAGGTAACTCAAACTTTTAGTAGTGATATAAGAATGGAATTTGGCGTCGATAAAAGTGCTAGCATGCATGTAGTGCGGGGGAGTGTGATCAGATCTGATAATATTTGCATTTCAGATTCTGTTTCCTTCAGAACTCTTGGTGAAGGTGAGACTTATAAATATCTTGGAATGTCTGAAGCATTGGGTATTGATGAGCGGAGCATAAAGCAATTGGTGAAGGAGCGTTTCTTTAGCCGCCTGAAAAAAGTGCTTGGCAGCCTTCTATCTGGTGGCAACAAGGTACGTGCTTTCAACGGTTGGGTTATGCCGCTTTTAGCCTATACTTTTGGCATTGTAAGATGGACACAGACTGAGTTAGACTCCGTAGATCGCCAAATACGTAAATTGTTGACGACATACCGAATGCACCATCCGCGTTCGTCTGTAATGAGACTATATATCCCGCGTAAGTGTGGAGGTCGTGGCTTTTTGAATGTCAAGAACCTCCATAACCACGAGGTATGCAGTCTTAGAGAATATTTTCTCAAGATTGACGTGGATATGCACAAGGATGTGGTAACAGTTGACAAAGGCCGTACTCCTCTTTCCTTGGGCAAAGAGAACTGGCGTCGGCCTGTAGTACTTACTACTTCTGATCGCATGGCTGTATGGAAGAGCAAGGAGCTGCATGGTAGATTCCATAGAGCCCTAGTGGGCCAGGACGTGGATACTGTTTCATCATTATCTTGGTTACAGTTCGGGGATCTTTTCGGAGAAACTGAAGGTTTTGTCTGTGCAATTATGGACGAAGTTATCAAGACACGGAACTACCAGAGACATATTATGAAAGATGGCACTATCGACATCTGCCGGGCGTGTCATCGACCTGGGGAGTCCCTCAGACATATTGTCTCTGGTTGTTCTCATCTTGCTAATGGCGAGTATTTGCATAGACACAATCAAGTAGCCAAGATAATACACCAGCAACTTGCTCTTCAATATGGCCTTGTAGAATTGGAGGTGCCTTACTACAGGTACAATCCCATGTCTGTTCTTGAAAATAGCTGTGCTTTGCTCTACTGGGATCGGTCTATTATTACTGACAGGTATATTGTTGCCAATAGACCTGATATAGTACTAGTAGACCGAGCGGCGCGCCGCGCAGTGATTGTTGACGTTACTATCCCACATGATGAAAATCTCGTGAAGGCCGAAAAAGAAAAACAATCTAAATATTTGGACCTAGCCCATGAGATTACCGCCATGTGGGATGTCAATGCGACTATCATTGTGCCGATAGTGGTTTCAGTTAACGGTTTAATAGCGAAAAGCCTCGACCAACACCTTAAGAGGCTATCGCTTAGCTGTTGGATCAAGAACCGGATACAGAAGGCAGTATTACTTGAGACGGCACGTATTGTGCGGAGGTTCCTCTCTCTGGAGCCCTAGCCACCGATGGCTTGGACCCTTGTCCCGCCCTGGGAAGAGTGGTTTTTTTATATTTTTAAATGTATCTTTTTTATAATAATCTATATTTAAAAATGTAAAATTGATTCACTAATTTAATAAAAGTATATTCAGTGATACATTATATTATTTAACTTTTTACTTCTTAATTTACTAGTCATTGCTATGACTGCGATAAGAGCGATAGGTTTTAGATTACATAATTGCCTTTTTTATCAATTTCTTTAAATATTTAAATAATTTTAGTAGGCAAGTATTATAAAATCTCCTTGTTATCTACATACAAATACATTGGTAATGTCTGCATACGAGTATGTTAAGGTAAAAAAACCTTTATAATATTTACGCTAGAATTTTTTTTGAAAATCAATAAAAAATAACAATGATAAATAATAATGAGGCCGTCGTTGTGGGTTCGATCCCCACTCGGGGAAATTATTATTTATTAATATTTTCATTTCTTCGCTCTGGCACCGAGGCAAATGTCCAGCGTTTAGTTTCGTCAATCAACACATAATGCCTCCAGAATTCAGCGGAAAGTGGAGAATGGAGTGTCTTAAGACTAGGCTCCTGCCTAATCCGCCATGTCCCACTTGTGGCGGGCTAAGTACAGCGTGAAGCTGAAATTTTAATTAAAATTATAATTAAACATCAATTAATATTTGAAATTTAATTCTACCAACTCGTTAGTAAACCTAGACTACCTTATATTATACATATATACATACAAATTACTCGTGTTGTATGTGTGTACAATGTACATACAAAGTTCCGGGGCGTAGCGTGTTGATATGTCAATTTGTTTCTGTCTTCAGCCCGTAGTATATAATTAATGAGGCCCGCCTTTGATCAATGTAAATATGTAGTGTTTATTATTAATTAATGCAATTTTATACTTATGGTTATTATTAAAAAATATCATATAATTACATTACGGGATTTGAGGCCAGTCGTGGTGCAGGGGTTCAAGCGTGTACGCGTAAACGCGATAGGTTGTGGGTTCGATTTCCGCTGGAGGAAATTAAATATTAATTATTTTCAGATCATTGCTCTAGTGTTGAGGCAAAGCGCGCCGTCGAGTTCACCACTCAACACGCAAAGCTTACAGAATTTAGTGGAAAATGGAAAACGGAGTGCCTTAACGCTAGGCTTCTGTCTGTCAGGCAGGAGGTCTATCTTGCTATACTATAAAGAGAAAATTATTTCTGTAAAATAACAATAAAAAAATATTTTCTACTCTAAAATATTAAATGGTCATTAAGGATAAAATTTACATAAACTTCTATTCTAATATTACGTTTGGACATTAAGTGATTAAAGCTTTGTATTACCCATAAACATTTTAATGACTCCCTATTTTAAACGGAGAATTACAATGGTTTTTGGAATTTCCAATGTGACGAATTGCATATTATGTAGGTACATACATGAGGGTATTTGTAGTGCAGGGGCAAAAGCGCGTGATAGTAAGTGCACCAAGTTGTGGGTTCGATTCCCACACTTCACTCTGGTGTCGAGGGAAAGCGCTCCGTAGAGTTCCGCCAACCCGCAATGCCTCTAGAATTTCTAGAATTTCGGTGCAATCTGGGGAACGGAGTGTCTTAACTCTGTCTACCTTGTTGTGTGCGGGATAGAGCGTGATGCTAAAAAAACCTTTTCTAATGTTATTTATTTTCTTGACAATTAAGATAATAAATGCAAAACATTCTTTCTTATCCTCTGTTTAGTATTCAACGTAAGGAACATAATCGGTCACGCAGTTGCTTAAAACAGTAAACAATATTGTGCTAGTTTCAAGACTAACATCGCGATATCTTCCACTCCTAGTATCTCGAACTTAGTGCTAGAACTCTCCGTTTCCCACTTCCCTCTGAATATCCGAGTTTAGACGAGTTAAGTGGCGGAAATCAATGACACTCGTTGTCTTGGTCCCAGAGATTATTAAATAGTTCACTCTCCGGGCGAGAATCGAACCCACAACCTTCGATCTTACACGTTCTTTCATCTTATTTAAAATTTAATAGAGCCTTATAAACAAATAATTGTTGGAATGATATAGATAATTCCATTTCGATTGTGTAAACTGTAAAGCAACAGGCACTTGCCTCAGTGTAGAAACGTCGTTCGACTCGGACGCTCCTAGAAATAGTTGACGAAAAATTAATATGTATTTTCTTTTCACGAATCCTATATGAAAAAATATAATTGTGATATGATTAAATTTGCTTAGTTATAACAGTTTTTAGGAGGAGAAAAACACGTGAGTAGAATCTTTTATCTCTATGTAAACTTGTATAAATATTTAAAAATTTCGCGGTTCTCATGTTTGTTGGGTTTTGTAAACAGACGTTTTAAATTGATAATAAAAAATCCTAAATGTATACGCAGTTTGCGCAAAATATCTTTAGATAGGAATATATTTTTATATTATAGTTAAAACTCGTCTGGGAAATATTTTTGATGTTTTTTTTTTACAAAATTAATAAATTAATTTTAATATTTTACTATATCCCGTAAAAATTTAATGATTTAATTAACATTTTCAACCATTAAACGTAGAAAATTATTCTATTAAACGCAGCCTATTTCCTTGTTCGCTAAAATAACAAGAAATAAGGTGAAGCCAGTTCTGTTTTCATAACATCCATTAACCTTACAGTGTTTGCTAACAATGTAAACACTCGAATTTAAGCAGAAATAGAACCGACAACCCCCCCAGCATGGAGACAGGCACCCGCGTACAAGTGTCATTACTTACTGTTTATTTTAGTGTCATTTTATTATTTTCTTTCTTTTTGTGTTAAATATATCTACTGTATTGATAAATATTTTTTTAAGTTTTGATAATTTTGTGTTAAATACATTGTATTGCTGTTTTTTATTATTATTATGATAATTTGCTATATTATGTGAGATACAGCGGGAACCTAAAATAATAATAAATTTTATCTTGTGTTCGTAGTGGGGAGAACTTAAAAATTATTTAATTATTTATTTAGTACTTTTTATTTTTCACCTATTTTAGCCAAATACAACAAAGACAGCAAAACGCCATGTTAATCTTTGTTTTTTAACCGACTTCTGTAAAACAAACAGGCTTAGTAATTAGATATTGTAGTAAGGGTGTTGTAGCATTAGTTTGACACCGACTTCAAAATTATAAAATCTTTGTAAAATTATTTTTCACTTTTTACTCCGTTGTTAGAAGGTTTTTCTTTTTGTTAAAAATTAATTTATTTTTGTTAAAATGAAAATCGTAAATATCAAGCATCACTATGAGAGACGATCAAACCCTGCACCGTAAATATTATATAGATATATCACATAGAAACATAATTATGTATTAAGTAATTAAATCTTTTAAAAAGGTGTTAAGAAAGATTAACTTAAGAAAGATTATAGTAGATAACATTATTAGCTTTTTTTATTTAAATATGGCTTTGCCTTAAACCTATAGTTATATTAAAGCCAAATTATACAGATTTTAAAGTGTAGCCTATGTCTTAATGTTTAAGCAATTATTGAAAATTTTCCTCTAAATCCGTGTTGTATTTTTTAAGTGAAAGTAGAACAAACATACAGCTTCATAATCTTTGACATTTATATAATAGGATTAAGAAAATATTTCAATAAAAATCAGAATTAATTAAACGTAGCGGGAGGAGGCGCGGGTTCAAATCCCGCTACGTTCAAATTTTTATTTGTTTTTTAAAAAGGTTTTTTTATTTCCTAAGCTAAGTGTGGAATCGCACTTTAAATAAAAAATGTAAATAAGAACCAAAATTTCCATTTAAGTAATAACGATGAGTTTATAGGATGCCGTGTCAATGGGACACCATCACACTGTAAACGTCATGATTGTGGGTTCGATTTCCAAATGAGGTAATGATTATACTTATATATTTTCATTTCCTCATTTTTGTAGACAGAGCGCGGCGTTTAGATCCGCCACCTAACACTCCGAAAGTGGCGAATAAAATGTCTTAATACTATCAAATCAGTTTCACGCTGTATCCCGCACACAGCGGGGTAGGCAGAGGCTAGTATTGAGACACTCCGTTCCCCATTTTCTGCCGAATTCTGGAGGCAATGCGTATTGAAGAAATGGAAATATAAACATATATAAATATTTCACTTCCTCGAGTGGGGATCGAATCCACAACCGTCGCGTTACACACCCTTGTGCCGCTGCGCCACAACGGTCTCTGTATAATACTAAATTCCCTATATATATGATAGAGGGAATAAAAAAAGATAAAGCTGTTTTTGTTTTTAAGTGGTTATTAAACGGATTTTAGGCATGTATGGGGCAATTTCCATTACAATGCTTAATTAGCCTTCACAGTAACGCCTAAACGTGCTTAACCAGCACGGATATTGTAGATGCTAACATGGTTAATGAAAGGTTTTGACGTTCCTGTTGTCCGGAATATTATATTCCGCATACATTTGACATATTTTTCAATAATAAAGACTTAATTTTTATGAAATGTGGCAAAATATACTTCTATATTTTAGAGGGGAGGATGTCACTTAAATATTTCTTAAAATCTATAGATATTTGAGATTTTACAATTTAAATACAACTTTTTGACCGGTTTTAATGTAGAAATTAAATACAAAAAATATACGTCTAAATAATTATAAAAACATATCTAAAAGGACCTCACAAGTACCCATTATGTTGACTTATATAAAAAGCGAAAACTAGAATCTTTCTGAAGAGATGCTTTCCTGTACTTGTAGAGAAGAAGTATATAAAGCCTTCTAATGAGATATAAAACCTCAAAAGGAATTCTATTTAACTTATTATACGAGCGAGGTAAAACTTAACTTTTATTTACTTTTTTAATTTTTTTTATAATAGACAATACATCGGTAAGTTTTGTTTCTTTTTATTTTCTATTATACATTATTTAATTACTTTTATTACAAATATATTTCTTATTTTAAAATAATAATCGGAATTTTCAAAGTTTTTTAATGCATTGTCTTAAAATTTTAATGGACCGCGCCTTCGTCATCATGTCGACGCTGGTTACAAATAATAATAAAGTGAAAATATACAAAAATCATTATAATATTATAAAATATTTTCCACTTTCACGCTTTTTTTGCGTAGGAGGGTAAATAAAAATTACCATAGTGTCAATTCTGTTTAGTGATTTAGTATCAAGCTTCACTCTCCACTTTCCGCCCGAATTCAAAATATTGCATATTGAGTAATAGAACTCAACTACCTCTCGACTCGATGCAGGCCTCTTTAGCGTGAAGCTTTAAAAAAAATCTTTAATTATATAATAGACCTAAGGAAGTACGAAATGGGATTCAATTAAATATGAACATTAAAAATCCATTTATATTATAAGTTCGCTGCTGAGCTTAAAATAAAATTAAAATTAGATTTCATATAACTTCACTAGCGCTCAAATGTTAGGTATATAAGATAATTATTTCTTTTATCGCATTGTCTGAATCTCGGGAAATAAATAGGGAAAAATACATACACACACACACACAAATACAACGACACGATGTCGATGACGTAGTGTCTTAACACTGGGTTCCCTCTGCCTGTCCTGCTGTGTGCGGGATACAGCGTGAAGCTGATTTGATTTTATGATTTAACTTAAATTATGATTGTCTTTGAAAAATATGTATGTTAATCTTGGAAATATATGTACAATATTGTTTAATTGAAATTATCAAAGGACAACTGGGAATTAAAATTACAAATCTTTTTACAATAAGAAATACAACATCAAATTAGATTTATTAGAGAAATGTACTATTACAAAAATTCGTTTAGAAAGCAATCTTGAACGAAGGTCGACATGAAAGTATTTTAATTAAGTTATCCTGTTCCCTAAAGAGTCTAGCTACTATTGATAGTGCTAGTATTGTAGTGCTAAAACTGGCAGCGTGGTTGGTTGCATCAGAATAATTGGTACCAATTGGTACTTATATAGTATGGACGGAGTTATTAATTTAAGATTATCTGTTTCTATTTAACATTTTTATTTCTTCGCTCTGGCGGCGAGGCGAAACGCGGCGTTTGGTTCCGCCACTAAACACGTAATGTCTTCAGAATTTTACAGAAACAGAAATGTCTTAATGGGAACGGAGTGTCTTAAGACTAGGCTCCCAGTAACATTTTAAGAAGTCACGTTATAATACATTAACATTGATGAACGATAGAAGTTGATAGTTTTATTATGTCAATATAGCTATACCTTATTGAAAGTGAACTTGAATGGGAAAGGAAATAGCTGGAAATTATTAATATGAAATACAAAATAATTCAGTATTTCAGGCTTAAATTTTGATTCCGATTTTTTTTAAATTTTTTATTTGTTCAGCAGTTCTTTTTTTTTACTTACTATGTAATATTTAAAATATCGTAAAAAAAAGCGTCTGTTTTGAAAATATTAATTTTAAGGAAACCATGAGACTGACATTTCTCTATTTTAATTAATTAAAAGGTCCCTAAATAAATATAGATTAAAAATATATATTTTACTAAAATGAAATACAGTATAAAATTTAATTTTAAAGTAAACGATATCTAAGTTTGACGAGAGACTTTATAAATGGTTATGATGCATGTTCTATGCAACAACATAAGGACTTTAATATCCTGTCTTCCAGCTTTATATACCTACTCAAACAAAGATTAAAATTAACTGTAGCTTATTTTCAAAAGAATATTCTTTTGTAACGTAGTGTGAGGCTTAAGATAAATAAAAAAAATCGGTCAAGTTCGAACCGAAGTTAGAAGTTACACAATTAATTACAATTAAAACTTTGCAATATTTGTATTAAAAAGAGAGGCATGAATATCATTCATCTCGAATTTTTATTGTGTTGACTTAGAAGCTTGGTTTTTGTGCTCTAAGGGCCCGTAGAGCCAAATATATAATAAAATTTTTTTTTAAAAATCTCATTTCTTATTAAATTTCTCGAATTGTAGGTTCACGTTCAAGTATCGAATTTAATGCAAAATTCACAAAATCGATACATAAGTGCTCGTATTTTTTGATTGCATTGACTTAGAAGCTTGTGCTTTTCGAACGGACGGATAACAAAGTGATCCTCAAAGAATTCCTTTTTTACCATTTGACGTACGGAACCCTAAAAATTTAGCGTTATTTTACATAATTTAAAGCCACCATTGTGTTAAACTCTCCTCATTAATTGTATACAGGTAAATTAAATTAGCATGAAATATTATATTTTAACGTATGCACAAATAATGCTTAGTCAGAAAAACAACTGAAGAATGTATTTACTATTAAAACGACCAAAAATCCCAAAGTACCGACAAACAATGAACATTTCCAAGTTTCGCACCATTTCAGCTGTGGTTTACCTGTTACATATCTTTTTGCTGTTTTCTCATGACTAAAACGTCTTTGATGTTTGAAGTTCAGTCTAGAATATCTCGATTTATATAAACAGTCTATTTATATGCCAGTCGAGGTGCAGAGGAGGAGAAGTTGTGAGTTCGATTCCCTTTCCAGGCAATAAAATATTTAATATTAATTTTATTCGCTCTGGTGTCGAATTAAAGCGCTGTGTTGAGTTTCACCATTCAATACGCAATGCCTCCAGAATTCGGCGGTAAGTGGAGAGCGGAGTGTCGTAACACTAGGCTTCCTCGGTCAATCCTGTTCATATATGTAAAGCAGGATTTATATGGCATAATTGATTCCGTCTAATATAAGCATTATTACTTTCGACTATAGATTCACGATAATCCTAGATACAATTCGATTTAAATTAGCATTTATTTGATGTTAGTATCAAAATAGCCTTTACAAAATTACTTATATGACTTAGAAATAACAAAATTATTAATTTCTTCTTTATATTATTTTTTTTTTTATTTTTGAGACGGTATCAGTATGACCTATTTTTGTTGATGTTTTTAATAGATCTGTTCTACATTTTTTGCAGAAAAAGATAAATATAGCGTTGAAAAAGAAAACAGTTCCTCTAATAATAACCTACTACTTCATTTTATCTTTAAAAATAGAAATGGCTATTATGAGATAATACTGAGATATATTAAAAAGGTCAAGATAATATATATTAAATACTTAATTTAAAAGATACTTATCACCCTCTAGGATACTTCTCGTGGACGTTCAGTTATGAAATTTGTATTGAATCTAAACTTATATTTGTAGTTAATTTCATACAAAATGAGTGCATGTGTACAATCTTGACCAATTTCAAGGAAGCCTCAGTGGGCGAGTCCGATTCACCCTCAATCATTTTTAACCCTTAACTATGTTTGACATAGAGTTCTACTACTCAACACGCAATCCCTCCAGAATTCGGCAGAAAGTGGGGAACTGAGTGTCTTAACATTAACTTCCCTCTGCCTACCCTGCTGTGTGCGGGATACAGCGTGAAGCTGATTAAACTCCACCCATATTCCGTGGTCGCCATAAAGAATTTCTTTCTATTCGTCACACATTGTCTCATTCTCTACATTACAGCTACATGGAAAAGCGCATAGCGTTTATGAGGCTTGTAGTACAAGTTGCTATCGATTTACTATCGCCTTTCAATGGGTCTGATTCCATACGACAGTGTTCATTTGATCAACAAAGATAAATATTCTTTTAAATGAACCCGACGTTTCGAAAACTTTACATTAGTCCATGTTAGTTGGGTAGATTCTACTAAATGTATAACACTAAATATATGCTATTAATCCGGTTAAATACCTTTATTAATAATCGGGAAAATTGTTATTAGTAAGGCTATCTCTATGTTATTAGTAAGGCCGCGTGGGGATTGAGGACATGGAAATATTTTATTGTTTCATTTTTTTGAAACTCAAATTGCACCTTTGAGTAATGCATCTGAACACGCAAAAAGTGGGGAACGGAGTGTTTTATCACTAGGTTGCCTACCTAGCTGTGTGCAGGATACAGCGTGAAGCTAAAGGTCATTTCTGTTGAAAAATAAAAAAGAATATTAAGAGTTCATGACTCAATAGCTAAATAATACACAATTATAATATGGCCTACTATATAACTTTATCGCCATTCTTAAATCAATAAAAAACTAGCCAAAATTGCTTTATTTATAACTAACTAAAAGAGTATATAAATAAGCCTCCCTAAATTTGATTTAGGTACAATGTATGAATCGATCTGTTTTAGATTGACAATTTGAAACAAAAGCTGGGAGCTTGAATAGGATTCATATTTTGTTAATATTGGAAAAAGTTTGAGAACACCAATATTAAAGTTTAAATCTAATTTTCGTGTATTGTTTCAAAACTATTTTCCACATACATTGTAGGCACAGAGAACCGAGTGTTAAGGTACTCCGTTCTCCATTTTCCGAGTGTTGAATGACTCGAGCGGCAAAGAAAGAGCGAAGCAATAAAAATATAAATGAATTTTTCTTTTTCATAATTGATGGCTCACAACTCGAAACTATCTATCTATCTTTTATTTTATTACAGTGGCGAAGCCAGCTATAAACCGACGACGAGCGTTCGTTCGTTTGTCAATAAAGAATACGATACTTCCTTCTTTCAATAGGTGTATTCTGTTACGAGAGTGCACAAATTGCTTTCAAATTGCACATTCGGATGTTTATAATGTTAGAGCATTTTTACTTCAGTGACAATAGTACTAAGTTTAATTGTATATTTAGCTTGGATTATTAATAATAATAATTAATTTTAAATTATTTTTTACTAATTAAATTGGTAAATAATATCTACTATAAAATTAAAATAACATATATTTTTTTAATTTCTTTATATTTTTAGGGTTATTTATTTGTAACTTAAATTAGCTTAGCTTCACGCTGTATCCCTATCCGGGCTATCAGAGAATTATGTCTTCATTCAATTGTTCTGAAATTTTATTATTTATACTGATCTTGCATTCCGTCCTTTCTTCACTTCTTTTAAATATCAGAAGTTCTTCTTTCAGAGTGGTAACTAATGCCGACGTTTCTTCTCCCTACTCTGCTATATGAGGAATACAGCGTGGACCTGTAGACCTATTACGATATGATTAAAAAAGGACAAATAATTTTAAATATTATTAAGGCCATTATAAATTTTTCAGACCTTTGCCAGTTAATTGCAAATAGAATATTCATAAACAATACGAAAATTTAAACTGACAAAAACGCAGCAGTCGTAAGAGACGAAGAGAAACGTAGAGACTAGGAATAATTCCTCTCCAAGTTTTATTTTGTTTTATATACGCGGCAACGAAAATTAAGTTATTTTTAAATTGCAAGAATACTTGCCAACTACTTTAAGTTTCTTGATTTAACTTTAAAATTAAATAAAGTAAGTTTTCCCTTAGAAATAATATCTAGCCAAGTAATATTACTGTTACATTATACAAAGGGCTATACAACGTTATGATACGCGTTTATCAATTTAAGTTAAATATTTATAAAAACTAATTATGCTAGTAAAAGAGGAAAATTGATAAGAATATTCTTGTATTTTCTATATATATATCAAGCTGATATTTTTTGTGTGGATTCGATTCCTACTCAAAGAAATATATATTTAATTCTTTCATTTCCTCGATGACGAGGCAAAGCGCGGCGTTGAATTCCGCCGCTCAACACTCAATGCCAAGAATTCGCCAGAAAGTGCTGTAGATTCGCTTTGATTTTTTAAATATTATACTTGTCTATATAAATCGACTAGGATTTTATCCGATAGTCAAAAATATTAAAGAATATACCGATATAGAATTGTTCATGTAGCTCTTGTTATTTTACATTACCTCCTATATAAATATCATGTCACTCTTCAAGAACTTCGAACCCACACCTTCCTTTACGCCACGACTGGCCTTATTTGGTCTTTTGTGAACGCTGTATTAGCTTTTGTTATGTTACATTAATTCCTATATAAATTTCATGTCACTCCTCACGAACCTTGAACCCACACCTTCCCTTACGCCACGACTGGCCTCATCTGGTCTTTTTTGAACGCTGTATAATTAACGTAAGAGACAAAACAAAAGCAGATATCCTAAGCAAACTAAGCAAATACCTTTTTTAATCATTTTCTTAAAATAATATCCGCATTCTGACATTTTAAGCATTGTTTAGATAGATTATTGATTTTGCGTCATTCGTTGATGATTTTGTCCTGACATCTCCTGAGGCGCCAGACGGTCGCACCACAGACAATTTTCCAAACTTCATTTACATATATGTAAAATTGAATGTATAATTTGTATGTACTCGTTCGTATATACATGACCTTCAAGTGACAAGGTTAAACGAAAATATTTTACTTGATTTATTTTATTTATAAAAATACTAGCGGCTCACCCGCGGCTTCGCCTGCGTGAACAATGTTATTATTAATTTCTGTCTCCATGAGTACCTACGTCCTATAAGTAACGTCCATGCAAAATTTGAGACTCCTAGCATTTGTAGTAACAAAGTTTCATACAAACTTTCAACTCCAAAAACAACCCCTTACAAGTCGAATATTGCAAATTCCCGTCTTAGCGAGCACCTACGTCTTATAAATAACTTCTATGCAAAATTTCAGATTCCTAGCACATGTAGTTTCTGAGATTTCGTGATGAGTCAGTGACTTTTCGATTTTATATATATAGATTTAGATTCACTATTGTTTACAATTCCATGTTCATTAGATTAGATTTTAGTTAAACAAATGTTTGGCTATTAGCATTGCGTGGCTCCCATATATATTATTTAATATATAATATATAATAGATTGAAAAAACTGTTTAGCACGTGACTGTAAAAATATAGTATATTTAATATTTTTGTTTCGTCGCTCTGGTAAAGAGCAAACTGCGGAGTTAAGTTCCGAGAATGTATTAGTTGGGAACGGGACTGTCTTAACACAAGGTTCCTAGGTTCCCTGTCTACCCTGCTATGCGCGGGATACAGCGTAAAGCTAAAAAAAGGATTAATTTTATGAATCGATTATTAAGTCCACTTCTAATCGAATTTCCAGGCTCCAAGGGCTTAATTCTATTATTATTTTTGTAATAACAACAGATATTAAATTAAAATTAAATATAAAACAAAGTCATGAAATAAAAGAACTTCGAAGTCTTTATTAGCAGTCTATAAAAGGAACACTAGTGTCTCGCGATATTACCCGTAAAATGCTGCAGAGAAATTGATTTTCCTTTCAATTCAGTTTTCATACAAACAATACAGAAGCCACTTAAATGGTTCGCGTTAAATAATTTTAAATAAATTGTAGTATGAACAGTTACTATTTTTAATATGCTATTTGTATTGAAAGAGAAATATCGAGCTTGTTTGAAAACAATTATAAGCTAAATTGTTATAAAATTTTTAAAATGAAATTAAAACTCCCTCCCGTAATGAAATATTTCATATTTTGATTGCATCGCTTTTATAGCGAGGCAATCCGCGGTGTAGAGTTCCGCCACTCAACTTTCAATACAGTAGATTCCCAGGTTTCCTTTATCACCTCTACTATATTCAAAATACAGGGAGAAAATAAAAAAAAGTTGCATAAAAAATGTGAGCTTATTTTAATGTAATTTAAGTGGACTTTTTAACGTTTTCTATATTAACATTTTAAATATAAACTGAAACAACTTTAGTAAATAATAATATTTTATTTTAAATTAGTCTCAACTACATTTGGTTTACTTGCATATGGTATGTGAAGTTCAGTGAGACTAAGCAGTTGAACGAGTTTATAATTAATTTCTTAATCGTTATATCGTAAGGCAGCTTTCTCTCACAATTTACACGGCGTGAAGTATGAAGTTCTTATCTAATGTTTATATCGAGACATCCTGCTCTTGATGGTTAGTCCTTGTTTGTTATAGTTTTACTATTACCTATATAATATAAGGTTCATAATATATCTTTACGTTTGCAATATATTAAAATTTCGTCAGAAAATTTTGAAAAAGCTTAATCCTTACTAGAGTAATGAAAATAATTAAAACTAAGTATCCTAAGACGGTAGTGGTGCACAATGGTATGACTGTAAAAGCGATGGTTCTGGGTTCGATTCCTGTTTAGGGTAATTAAATATTAAAATTTTCATTTCCTCGTTCTGATATCAAAACAAAACGAGACACACAATTGTCTCGAAATCTCAGCGTAAAGTGGGGAACAGAGTGTCTCAACTCACTTGATTTCCCCGTGAACCTAAAAAAATACAGAAACGCATTACAAATATAAAAACCTCAATGGAAATTGCAATTCCGCTTGTGCAAGCGCAAAGATTCAAAGTAAACAGCATTGTTGACATTATTCAGTCGACAATAGAACAGTGTGTCCTTTAACGAGTTGTCACGAATTTAATGAAATCTTTTAATGGGAAAAAAACGCTTTATCTGGAAGTCTGTAGTGTTTTAAGTAATTTTTTTATATGTATACTAGCGGACGCGCGCTGCTTCGCTTACTTATTTAGGGGTGAATTCTAATAAACCATGAAACATATGTTCAATGAAATATTTTTAAGAGTCTAAATTTCAAATTTTATAAAAATCGGTGCCAATTTCAATTTTTTTCCATACAAACTTTGAACCCCTATTTCACCCCTTTAGGGTAAAAATTTTTCAAAATCCCTTCTTAGTGGGTGTCCAGATTACGAAAGTAAACATCTATCCAAATTTCTAGTTTCTACGCACAGCGGTTACGGCTGTGCGTGCGTCTTACCTCAGTCAGTGAAGACAAGTCCTTTTATATATAGATGTAGAAAATTCACAAAAGAAACTATTATATCTAAAATTGGAGAATTGTTTATATTTTATTTTTCTATTCTAGTTAAGTTCCGCCACGCAACACGCCATGCCTCTAGCATTCAGCGGAAACTGGGGAAAGTGGCGGGAACGGAGTGTCTTAACAATAGTTTCCCTCCGCTATAGCGAGAAGATTTAAAAAACAAATAGAAAACAAATAGCTATTAATTGCAATTTGCATCGACGTAGATTAGAATACAGCTATTCATATTTATAGATATCTCTAATCAGTGTTGTGTAATGGCCTGTAATGTATCGTTTCTAATAAAGCACTTTTAATTGCTGCTCTTATCACGTGCATGTCGTTATCGGGCGTAACAAACTAACAAGCTGATATTAAATTCATCTAAATATAGTATGAGATTTAGTGGTTATTATATGTGGCTTTAGCCTTGTCATAATTTCTTTTCCCGCATATAGCAGGCTACGCAGAGGGAACCTTTGCCACGATTTCCAAAAGACTCATTTGTGAACGAAAATGGAAGTGTCTTAATGGAATGATCCCAGGTTTCTTCTGCCTTCCTTGCTATGTGTGGGAGACAGTGTAAATTTTAAAAAGAATAAGAAATATTCTTCATCCAAAATATTGAAAGTTTTACAACTCGTCAAATGCATTATTTCACGCTTATTCGAAGTCATGGAAAATTCACTGATTCAAGAAGATTTTCTGTATTTGATTTTTACCCCAATTATCTATTTTCCTTATACGAATTGGAGTTTATTTATTCTATTTTATTATTTCTTATTTTTTATAACAGTCGTTGCGACCACCACAGTATGTACCAATATCTACTATAAATAAATATATTTTTTTAAATGAACTTAAATATAAAAAATTCTATATAAAATTTCAAAAGTAATACGATCAATTGTTTTTATATTAAGCATTTAAAATAATATAAATAATGAAAGACGACTCAATTGAAATAAGAATGAATGTTATATAAATATTGAAGAGAACGGATGTACTCTCTTTCTTATACTTTGTTTCTTTAAGTTAGTTTTACCTTTGCTGAGTTAATAATTTTTAATTAATTTTAAAAGTTTTCTATAGGATAATTATTATTCATTTGTTCAACTTCACGGTAGGCAAAGAGAGCTTAGTGTCAAGACCCTCCGCTACTCATTATCCGCCGACATTGGGTGTTGGATGGCGGACTTCAACACTTCGCTCTGGTGTTCGCATACCAGAGCGAAGAAATAAATATTTCTTTCTTGAATTTCCTCGATTGGGATTCGAACCCACAATCATTGTTTACATTCAATACAATATTGATGCAAATTTATATGAAAAATATTGTTTTATGGATCTCTTAACCGAGTGAGTCCTGTGGTAATCGTATTTACTATTATGGCTTGTCGTTCCATTAAGTATATAGACTAATATTTTATGGGAGTTAAGCGTTTTATGGCTATGATAAAGTGAAACAAATAAGTGGTATTAAATATTGAAAACTGTCGTCTAAAAAAAACAATTTTTCCACCATTTTCTTTTAATCTTAAAAAATGCTCATAATAATATATTTGCTATTATACAGGTTAGGAGTTATTGTTTATTCTTATTTTTAAAAACACTTTGACACATTCTGCTTAATATTTATATTATTCTATTTAGTTTCTTAATTTTTAAATATTATTTTTTTGTACTATTTCCATATTACGTATAAACTATTTAGCTATTCAATTTTATCATAATGTCAAAGATCAACTAAAATCATATTCAAAACAAAACAAAGACATTTTTTTATTTCATTATTTAATTTAAAATAATATTTTTTTGTTAAAGGTGCACAACAATGGATTCTCGAGTGCGAGTGAACGAAAAAAACGTTTGTGCGTCTCTTTTGTGCGTAGAAGCGATTTAGTTCAAATAGACGGATCATGCTTCAGTGTCAGTGTTAAGTGATGAACAAAAGTGCATGTTTCTATCACAATGCTGGCGGGCAACGAGACACGTCACAGACATGTCAACACCAGTTTCGACACGTCATACGACGACAGCCGTTTATTATCACTTTTTAAACATAAGGAAAGCAACCAGACACCAAGTTTCGTGGAATGGCTGAAGACTTTG
Organism: Heliconius numata; assembly: GCA_016802625.1. Taxonomy (NCBI): domain Eukaryota; kingdom Metazoa; phylum Arthropoda; class Insecta; order Lepidoptera; family Nymphalidae; genus Heliconius; species Heliconius numata. Next base: position 116,660 of record JAEBDU010012169.1, on the reverse strand, counting down.
GAGGAATTGAGGAACAAATACAATATTTCTATAGTGAAAGAGTGCGACGGCTATGATTATTGTTCTGGAGATTTTAGGGATTTTGTTCTCGCGTATAATAGTGTACATGGATATATCAGTTTGTTGGTAAGTAAGAAAATTTAAATTAAATTAAATCAGGTACACGCTGTATCCTGTGTACACCAGGGTAGGCAGAGAGAACATAGTGTTAAGACACTCCATTCCTCACGTTTCACAGTTTTTGAGAACAAATGAAACTAATCATAAATTCATTTCATTCATTCCCTCGAATGGGGATCCAAGTTCCAACTCACAATCGTCGCGATATAGTCACACCTTTGTACTTTTGGTCGAACTGGCTATTTTATGTTATTTTCATGAAAATATATCAAAATAAACATCTAAAAATACACTGCCACAGTTCCTATCAGTTATTTACATATTATTCAAATGAGATGGCGAGTGCTGGGTGGATGAAGCAACAGTTTTCAATTTAGCTGAGCTGTTCCGATAACTGTAAGCCAAACTGAGTTTTATGTAAGATCATTAAATATTATGTAAAGGTAATATGTGAATAATAAATAAAATGCACTATAACAAACATATTTAATATTATTTTAGTTTGGTTCTTAGTTATTTGAAGGCAGTCGTGGCGAAGGGGTACATACAAGTGTGTATCGCAATTGTGGGTTCGAACCCCGAGGAAATAAAAGATTAAATATTTTCATTTCTTCGCTTTTTTGCAAAATACAGCTTGAAGCTGATTTATTTCTTTTATTTTTATAATTGAATTTTATTAGGTTAATGTTAGTTTGTTTGTCTTATGTTATCTAGTAATAGGAGATTAACCGACTTCTGTAAAAAAAGAAATTCTCAATTTGTTAATAAATTTGAATCGTACAAAATAAAATTATTGAGGATATTGTTTTAAACGGCGGCGTGCTAATAGATAACAAATTTGTAGTCATCGTGTTTTAATTTATTCGGTCTCTCTGTTACGCGCTGCTTAAATTGTAAATTAAATAATTTGTACTGAAATTGTTTGATAATTTTGTGTTATTTTTCGAAATTTAATAAAACAATGTGTATTATCTCTATTTATGATGCTCGTCGTAGTGCACGAGCGTGTGAGTGTATGCGGTTGTGGGTTTGATTCCCACTCGAGGCAATGCAACATTTAATATATTAATTTCTTCACTCTGGTAACGAGGGAAAGCGCGGGGTTGAGTTCCGCCACTCAACATGCAATGCTTCCAGAATTTAAAGAATAGTATTACTTACATTCGTTGTGTGTTTAATGTAAATATTTATCGACTGGTCTATCGATAATGTATTCAAATAGACCCTACAGGCCTACACCACACCCTTCTTAGAATTACATTTCGTAGACAGTTTTCGTTATTTCTTACCGCATAGTCTTCACTTTCTTATATATGTATATACATTTGTCGGGATATGTGGGAGAAGTCCCTGTTATTTATTTCAAATCTAACTAAGCTTTTTTAAGTTACACGCTCTATCCCGCATATAGAAGGGAAAGCAGGGGAGTCTAGTGTTTACACTCCTTTCCCCCATTTTCCGTAGAATTTCCGTGGCAATGCATGCTGAGTGGCCGAATGCAATGCCGCGCTTTCCCTAGTTATAGAATGAAAATATTAAAAAATAATAATTAATTCCCCCTAGTGGGAATCGAACCCACAACCATGTTGTTTGCAATCAACAACAAAACATTTGCCATTATAATAAAGTAAATTATTTATTTTCAGATTTGTATTTTTGGTAGCTTAGCGAACGCTCTCAACGTAGCAGTTCTAACACGACGAGACCTAGCTTCGGCACCCATCAATCGTCTACTGAAATGGTTGGCCGTGGCTGATGTTTTCGTGATGATGGAGTACGTGCCCTTCGCTATATATAGATATCTGGTAAGTAAATATTGATTTAAGGAGATGAATCAGAGTTCAATCATCAATAGGGGGAATTAATTATTTTCATTTTGCCGTCCATGCAAAACGATGGGCGGCATTAGGTTTCGCAATTGGTAGCGGCGGTGAGTATTACAATGTCTGGAAACTCTCTCTGTCTGGAACTCTGGATATTCTTGTGGAACAGGAGAACGAACGAAAGTGTCTTTACATGAGTGTTCTGCATGTCTGTTTATCCTGTAAAAATATATACTCACGTCATCGTGGTGCTGTGGGGTCGAATTTGTTTAAAGATTGCGATATTTATGATATTTATGTTATGTTTTGTTTCTATATATGAAGATTCAAGGGAAAATATTTTAGAATCCTAAAAGTACATTGAAATATAAAGTTATTAATAGTTTCTGTCATTTTAATACAAGCTCACAAATATAAACCTAAAAAATATAATCATTAGCATCACATTCTCGCCACTAGTTATAAAAAAAACGATAATTACTTACTTAAAAATTATTGCCTTAATTAATAAATTGTACTAAGAAAAATCAATCATTAGAATTTGACTTTGAAACGCCTCAGGGCGTTCCGTTAAACATAATTAACTTCATTAATATTGAATTTGGTAACTTTTCTAAAATACATTTCCTCAGTTTAGATATCTCCTTAGAAAGTTTGGATACTTAAAAGCCGTGAAAACTCAATTATGATGAAAATATTCCGTAGAGTTTGATAATAGAGTCTATTGAAACCTGTATCTCATCTCACTTAAACGAATTGCTTTACTCATTTACGTTTTCCAATTTACGTTGCGGTAGATTCATTTAAATCCCGCAGCCTGATTTTGTGGTAAAATAGTAGAGAAATTGTAGGTGTTATATGATAATTTCAACTAAAAGTACTTTATATACTAGTACTGTTCTGTTATATGATTATTAAATCTAATTAAATCAGCTTCACGCTGTATCCCGCGCACAGCAGGGTAGGCAGAGGGAACCTGGTGTTAAGATACTCCGTTTCCCACTTTCTGCCGAATTCTGGAGGCATTGCGTGTTGAGTGGCGGAACCCAACGCCACGCTTTGCCTCGACAACAGAGAATATAAACGTAAATAAATATTTCACTTCCTCGAGTGGGGATCGAAGCCACAACTGTCGCGTTTTACTTTCACGCAAAAAGGAATGAACGGATTTAGATGAAATTTTACAGTAATATAGCTTAAGCATCAGTATAAAGCTAAAATATTGAATAATTTGGTTATAATATGAAAATAGGTTTATACGGGCGAAGCCGCGTTTGAGTCGCTAGTAATATTTTATGTAGAAATGTACTATTTAAATCAGTAATAAATTTGTACATGGGAGATATACGAGAAAACCTATTGTTAGGGATATCTATCCATGCAATAGAATCCAAAAAGATGTATCAATATAAAAAAGAATTAAAAACCAACCATGCTGATGCTGAAGCTTCTTCATTATAGTTCAATTGTTGTTTCAGTTGTGTGTTCCATTTCCAAACGGACAGAGTTTCGCAGGACATTAATTACTTGTAAATTGGAAAAGACAATAGAGATTGATTGGAAAAATAAGATAAAACTAGATAGCAATGGCTTAGATAATTAAAGGAACGCAAAAATACAAATTAAAATACAATATTAGTTTTTTCAGCTTTAAGCTTTTCCCACATTTTGAAGGGAAAACAGAGAACCCACCGTTAAGACATCCATTTCCCATTGACTGCTTAATTTAAGAGACTATCGCGCTTTTTCTTAACAAGGCAGGTGCAAATGGAAATTAATTCACGGGAATTGAATCTACAACCATCACACTCAGCAGTGGGAACTGCGTCTTATTGAAAAGTACTTAATTTTATTCTAATTTTTTTATATATACAGTTAATACAAAAGTTTAATATATAAAGTTATAAAACAGTTTTCTTAGAATATTTTAGTACAAAAAATAAACCAAAGTATAAGAAAAAGTTTTTATTCAACTCGAAAGAGCTATTAGAGTAAGAATCTTTTGTTTACCTAAAAGTTATCTATGATAAAATAATAAGAAATTGAAAGAAAAGTTGAAATATAATTAAATTTAGAAAATTTTATTCTTATAAATTAAGTTTTTTAGGGTTAGGTACCTCAAAAGAAAAAAAACTTTTCTACGATCGCTTTGTTATCTGTACGTCCATCTGTCAACACCATTTATATTTAAGACAACGTGGTTAACACTATGCCACCTAAATTTATTATTTTTGTTTTAACTTAAGTTAAAACTTCTAAAATTGGTAGGATTTTAACTCATAAAGTATATTTCATATAAATTAAGCCATACATATTGTCCCAAATGTATTACCAACAAGGGTCTGTGAACAATATACGAATGACTGAGTCAATACACCAATTTTTCACGTAGACAAGTAATTTTTCCTCCCAAAGCCGACGTTGATCCAACGAATGTGATTGTTATAATAAATTATATATTTGAGCAGAAATAACCGAAACGTTTTTATTTAACGAATATGTCCATTTTTTATATGAGTTTTATATAATTGATATTCTATTCTTATATTCTACATAGATCAGCTTCACGCTGTATCCCGCACATAGCAGGGTACTGAGAGAGAACCTACTGTTACGACGCTCCGTTCACCACTTTCTGCGTAGGGATGCTGAGTGGGGATCGAACCCACGACCGTCGCGTTACAGTCACACCCTTGTGCCGCTGCGCCACGACAGCTTCAAGCCTAGTGTCAAGATACTCCGTTTTCGTCTTATAACATACCCATAGTTCATACTGTAATAACATACAACTATATCGTTCAGAGTCAAACGCAGAGCTATCACGCTACGACTATTATATGAAAAAAAAAATCCATAAAAATAGGTCCTATCCAGAACAAATCTCTAACCATGTTTAATTTCCAGCTGTTCCCCGGTCAAGTGGACCGGCCCTACTCCTGGGCGGTGTACATGCTGTTCCACATGCACTTCACTCAGATACTGCACACCGCGTCCATATTGCTGACTCTGTCTCTGGCCATCTGGAGATATATCGCTATTAAGTAAGCTTTTGAGTGTTTTAGATTATCATTTATTGAATGTTATTAATTGTTTCTAATTAATTATCTTGACATTTGTAAGATAGTATGGTCTGTATGTTTGTTTTGATTTATATTTATGGGAAAGTTTTTGTGGATTAGGTCTAAACTAAACTAACTAAACTGTATGTGTAATTAGACTAAACCTGGTATGGTTTAAGTGTTATCATAGATCATTATACGTTGTTTAGGTGCAACAATTTTTTTCTAAAATCAAATAAATCCAATCTGTTTCACGCTGTATCCCGCACACAGCAGGCTATTCAGATGGAACCTAGTGTTAAGATACTCCGTTCCCCACTATTCACTCGCCTCGATTAACTTAACGCCGTGATTTGCTTCGACACTAAATTCAAATAAATATTTCATTTCCTCGATTGGGGATCGAACCCACAACTAGTCGCGTTTACATTCACACTTTGTGCCCCTGCGCCATTACTAGCCTTAGGTAGTTCATTTCATCCAAAATAAGTGAATATAATAACTTTAAATTGTATATACAATCCAAAATTTGATACGGAACCCTCGGCATGCGAGTCAAACTCGTAGTTGACTTGTTTTTTAGCTTCACGATTACTTAGTGTTAAAGCACTCCGTTTACATTAAGACATTTCCGTTCACATTTTAATCCTAATACAAATTTTTACTTGTAAACCCCCGACGACAAAATATGTAAATACTTTATGCAATTATATACGAAATATTTTTATTTTATCATACGTTTTGAAATGCAAAATACAGTAATTTAATACAATGTGTGTTCCGAATGATTAATAACGATGTAGTCTAGACATGCTGTAAAATAATTTATCTATTCCGTTATATCTCGTAATTAAAATTATACGCATTCTAGGTATGGTATAGGAAATAAGATAAAACGGAAATTTAAGAAAATTCCATGGAAAGAGGAGAATGGAGTATCTTAACATTAGTTTCTACCCACCCTACAAAGCCGGAAAGTAAAGCTGGATCAGGCACCCTGCTTTACTTTTACGAATTGGTTCATTATTTTTCTGGTTTAATAGTCGAGACCAGTCGTGGTGCAGGGACGCAAGCGACTGTAAACGTGTCAAGTTGTGGGTTTGATTCCCACTTCAGAAAATAAAATATTTTATATTTTCATTTTTTTCGCGGCAAAACGGCGGAATGGAAGTATCTTATTGGGAACATTACGTTCCCTGGTACCCTCTACCTACCTTGCTATGAGCAGGATATAGCGCGAAATTGAAAAAATCTTTATTGTAATAGTATAAAGTACACTTATTTGAAATTGAAGAAAATCACATCCTGATGAAAATTTTACGATGATAATTTCTAACGTGTTTAAGATATATTACGAAGATATATATTATAATTTTATGAAACGGGCATGCTATAAACTGAAATAATTTATTCCAGTAGTAAATTATGACTCTACGTAAACTGAATACTGAAATGTACTAAATTTTGCCTTTAAGTTTTGCAGAAAAATATAAAAATAGTTTTTTTTGTTACAGACAAATATTTTCTATTGTTTCTAGTGATATAAAATGAGAGAATAACTGAGAAATATTTGTAAATATCTACTGAATATTTCTCATTTAAGATTTGAACCCACAACAGCCGCCTAGAGAGAAGAATATTTCTCTATTATATTCTTCAAATGTGTCACAAATAACATTCTCCATATTCAATTTCATTAAAAATATCAAATATTTCAGGTACCCATCCCATGGAGCATCTTTATGCACGGAGAAGCGATGCTCCATAGCAATTATAAGTAGCTTTCTGCTACCACCGATACTTTGCATACCTTCGTATTTCGTAAGTATCCAGCTTCAATGATATCAGCTTTTAACGATTTCCTTTTAAACAGAATGTAGAATTTTAAATGTAATTTGGATGTTACTTGATAAAATTTAATCTTCTGTCGATATTAGTAGATATTTTAAGGTATTTTTCTTAAGTGTTTTTTTAAAACTAAAGATCTTTTTAAGAATCTAGTATATACATGTCCAATGTCCAATAGTTTGCTAGGTAATTCAAAATTCCAACTAAAATAGTGGTATTACTGATACACCAGCGGAGCTTAACGCCGCGCTTTTTCTCGACAACAGAGCTAAGAAATGAAAATATTAAATATTTATTGATTTGATTCATGGGTCATTTTATCATTAGGTATAGTTTCTCATTGAATTTCCGTTCCTTTAATGGTGCCACATTTGTTCTATATCATGTGTGGGAGTGGAAAATACGTTTCAATAAATGTCATTGGTTTTCTAGTCCTTATTACTTCTAATGGGGAAATCTTACCACTGCTTGAGATGCAAAATATATGTAACATACAAAATATATGTAATATACATTCTCTCCCTCTGCATACCCTTCCACGTGCGGGATATAGCGTGAAGATGGAAAAAAGAGAAGAAAAAAATACAGATTCTAAGTCATATACAAATTGTTATGGATTAGTGAATGAAGTTTTACGTAATTTCGTATACGTTGACAATAATTTATATCGTTTTGAAAATAAAAAAAATAGTTGGCAGTTTTATTTCACATGAAAATAGATTTTTTTACGAATTATTTGGTATTTTTGGTATTCAAATAAGACACTTAATTTTCATTTCATACTAAAAACTCTGGAATACGGGTGGCAGAACTTGATTCAATTCTTTCTGAAGACAGCATGAAAATAAAAAAAATGGAAATTAAAAAAATATATTCTTACGACAAATTCTTTTCTATTTTCTTTATTACTATAGAGAAGAATTCTCATTTTACTACTATACACAATAGTCAATTATTGAGAAAGTTTTATATGAGAAATAAGCTACCTCAGCTTGTTAAAGTTATATTTTGTTTTAAAACAGGAAACATAAAATTCCATTCCTGTGTCCAGATTTCTTTGCGCCTCATTGGTTACGTTTAAGTGTGCCTTGGGAGTTCTGTTTCCTAGCAAGAAGTGGTTTTTTATCGTATTTACTTTTATAATATATGCATTTGTTTTTGAAAATGATATTAGAATTTTGTGATATTGGATTGGTTTTAGAATTGAAATATTAGAATGTTGTATTTTAAATTTGTCTTTGTAGAAATTTAGAGTAATTGTAAAAACAACGTTAATTATCAAGGCATAGTTAAGCATACCCCTCTAACAATATTTAAAGGATAAAAATGTGAGGAATTAAGGTCAATGGAATATCATGTAAGATAGGTACATTTTTTATTTATTTCAAATCTCATAATTCTATAGATATGTGGCCCGTACCAATTTTCAATATAATTAATATTTTACATATTTTTTAAAAAAATAATATGTTAATCTAAAGTTAAGGCTAAACAATGCTTAAACGAGGTTTTTTTTTTTACTTGTCTTAATTTTATCATTATTTATAATAGATATTTGTTATTTATAATAATATCTTAAATCTAATCTCGTAGAGAATGAGGAACTTAGTACTAGGATGAGAACAGCATCGCTATGACGGAGAACATGACTGCTTTATTTTTCAAGGCCATTTTTAAATTTTATTCCACAATACTTCCCGTCGTTGGAACATTATACATTGTAGTATTTATTAAAAGGAGTAGGCAACTCTTCTCGGCAGAACCACGTTTCGAGCGGTAGTGGCTTTATGTTCATCCGACGATTCAATATTGATTTAAAAGTCCATTTGCATAAATAATATTTTCAATTTGAATTCAATAATTTTTTAATTATGTTTTATGAATCCATTTGCAAAAACTGCCACCGGTTTCAGAATTTTTTTTCCAAAAAAAAAAGAAACAAAAATGGACTTATAAACATTTTTTATAATATTCTTTATTGCACTAAAAAAATACATAATAAACAATATATTAAGACATTTTGTGTACAAAGGTGGACTAATCTCTATAAGAGATCTCTTCCAGTCAACCAGTGGAAGTGGATGAGTGAGTAGCGAGCAAAACAAAGTACAATTTAAGAAATTAAAAATTATATACTAGTAACAAAATACAGCTAAAATATATATATACGTACATACTACTATAATACATATATACATAAATACATACATATACACACAAACTTGCATAGATATAAATATATATATATATATACAATATACATACACTATATCTATATATATAAAAGGACTTGTCCTCACTGACTGAGGTAAGACGCACGCACAGCCGTAACCGCTGTGCGTAGAAACCTGAAATTTGGACAGATGTTTACTTTTGTAATCTGGACATCCACTAAGAAGGGATTTTGGAAAATTTTAACCCTAAAGGGGCGAAATAGGGGTTGAAAATTAGTATGGAAAAAATTTTAAATCGGCACCGATTCTTATAAAATTATTTATTGAATCTTAAAAACAATTGTCCTACATTTTTTCTTTATTAATTAAGATAATAGCGGAGGTTTAAATAGAGTAATTTTCTACCGTCCGCTCAGCATTCCTTCGCTTTGAAACTAACACAATTTTCTTGTTGATTGTTTCTTTTTAAAATAAGTTTTTAAATTTGCCACGTGTAATTTTTGTTTAATTTTCTTAGTAAATTTAAAAAAAAACAGAATAGTGATCTGACACTATGTTATTTCTACTACGATATTTGGAATTAGGTGTGTTAAATCATTAAATTACTTTTTAAGAACTTTTAATAAATTTTAATACAAATCTTATTGTGTGACTGTAAACGCGACAGGTTGTGGGTTCGATTCTCATTAGACGAAATAAAATATTTAGTATTTTAATTTCTTCGCTCTGTTGTCGAGGCAAAGCGCGGCGTTGAGTTCCGCCTCTAGGTTACTAAGCTCCTTCTGCTTACCCGCACATGCGGGATACAGCGTGAAGCTGAAAAAGAAATCTCAAGAAATTAAATATCTTATTATCTCTTAAAGAAACCGCGATATCACTAATATTATCAACCTACTAATATATTTTCTAGACTCTAATAGCTACTCAAAACTTATGTAGGTGAGGAAAAGTAAATTGTGGGAATCTTAAAATAATAGTAAATGAACTGGTGAAATAAATATTATCGAAGTACCTAATGAATTACTTTATTTCCTTTTATTTATTTTTGTAAAAAAATATTTGTTTTAATGAAAAATGTTAGTAGCTCTTAAAGATATAAGTAATAAATAGTCGTATTTATTCGTGTCCTCGCTCTAGTATCGAAGCGAAGCGCGGCGTTGAGTCCCGCCACTCAAAACGTAATAGCCATTAGTATCATATTAGCTGTATTTCGCATAATATAATAGTGTAGGCCGGTAACCTGGAAGTTCCCATGAAGACACTTTTGTCCTCGACGTTCCGCCGAATTCTGGATACATTGCAGAACCTAACGCCGCGTTTTGCCTCGTTACCTTAGCGAGGAAATGAAAATATTAATTACTTTGAAAATATTAAAGTTTTTGTCGAACTTGAGTAAAATGGAGAAATGAATCGGAATAATTTAAGACAAATACGAGTATATCTCAGTCAGTGATTGATTCTGGGGAATAGTGCGGCTCGAACAGGAACCATTAATGAAGCTTGGTTTATCGGCCAAGGCTCTCACACCTTAAATAAATCGATTTCAATACTATTTGTGGAAATAATAGAGTAGTTTTACATATTTTAATATTAGAAATTCATTTAAATTTATGTTTGTATATTAAAATTTAAATGGGTTTATTTATATAGTGAATTTTGGGATTGTTTAATCTTTTAGGAGAAAAATGTAATGTTTGAGGTAATATCACAGTTAAAAATAAAATAATAAATATATAATTGTATTATGACAACATACTGGTTTAAATTAAACAATCATTACAAATAATTGATAATTAGTATTTATTGTAGTTGTGAATTTAAAAACTGAAACTAAAGTTAAGTTAAAGTTTTAAACTTATTCAAACGTCGAAATAAAAGTTTGAATGGAAATTTCCTAAGGGAATCAGAATAAACACTGAGTTACTTTGAAAATTTAGGCAAAATAAAAGGTTTTTCGTATACGAGTCTAGAAAAGGTGTATATTTTAAGCATTGTTTTAAATTACTGTCACTTGACGTGGGTTATTGTGCGTAGGGATTAAGCGTATAATAAGAAGTTTATTCCAATTTATATTAAAGTAAAAAATATGTATTAAGAATTATAAATAAACTAATGGCCGCCCGCAACTTCATTCGTGTGGGGGCCGAGATAGATTGATTTTCTCTATAGCGAGAAATTAAAATAATTTAAATATAATTATGTGTCTAGGTAGAAATTGAACTTATAGACAGTCGAATGTCTCGAATTTATGTCTCGATGGTCTCGAATTTTATAGTTTAGTTTATCTCATCTAACTGGCTTTGTACATTTACTAAACTATAAGAAATAATAAAATGGCACATTAGTTAAGATGGTGTCATCCGATAAAGTACTATAGTAGTCCAATTGAAGTATTGTTACTTCACTCTCTTATTGCTGCTTAATAATTAAAAACAGACAATTCTCTCCATTCCAGGTATTCACAATCCATGAATATTTCACACTAGACCGTTCACCATCCAAGGTTTACTACGTGGATTCCAATTACGATGGTAGACTCTATCAGATCAACTTTTGGGTTCACGCGGTGGTCATAAAATTACTTCCCTGCGTGATCCTGACCGTCATTAGTGCTTGGTTGATCCGCGTGTTATATAGAGCGAATAGTAGAAAGAAAGCACTTAAGGGTTACAGTGCGTGCAAAGATACGGTTGTCAATGGCAACGGGAATGTATTCACGAGAAAGTCGACTAAACGGTCAAAGGCCGAGAGGAGAACCGACCGGACCACTAGAATGCTTGTAGCTGTTCTCCTTTTGTTCTTGTTGACGGAATTTCCTCAAGGAATTTTGGGTAAGAAACTATTTTATGATTAAAATTATTTTATAGTTTGTAAGTTTTTTTTATTTTAATATTTCTTTTTAATATTTCGATATGTATATAAGCATCGACAGAAAAAGTAATTTTGTTGATTAAAGTTGTTAACATAGAACAAATGAGATTGAGAGAGAGGGAGAAATGGACGTTTAAAGTTTATTTACATTATAATTTATTTTGGTTATTATTCAACGTTAAAGTTAAATCTAATACAAGACAAAACTCATTCTTTAAATATTAATTAAAATAATATTTCAAAATATACCTAATTGGTTTTTGATAATTAATTAACAGATATTATAGCTTTTGTCTGGCGGTTCGTGACTACCGATAGTATTTCAGCAGCTGCCAAGACACACAAAGTGTACTATATTTGTTTTCATTCAATTTAGACGTGCTTTGCAGTTATAATAGCGTTGGTTACAAAAACACAATGTAACAGGTTTTTCAAAAATTAGGCTAAAAATAATAATAATTATATATTTAGCAAATTGTATAAAAGTATGGAAATTGTATAATAATTAAATAGTTTCTATTTTTTATATCATCGTAGCGGAATTGGCAAGGGTCTTAACTGGCACATGCGGCCTTGAGTTTTTATCACCACTACCTATCTCGCTTAATAAGAAATAGAAAAAAAACAGTTTCATGTCGTAGTTATGTCCGCGGAACTCAACGCTGCGTTTATTTAGCCAGAGCGAGAAAATCTAAATAAATTCTGCTAGCTCTAGTTATCAGACTGCACCACATTCCATACAATTTAAACAGATTGCTTAAAACTATTTTATTAACTTAAAAATATATAACATTTTTACAATTTAAAAGTTAATTAGTGTAAATAGTATAATCTGTATATATAAAATCGAAAGGTCACTCACTCATCACGAAATCTCAGAAACTACAAGTGCTAGGAATCTCAAATTTTGCACAGGAGTTACTTATAGGACGCTAAGACGGGAAATTATAATATTCGACTTCCAAGGGTTTGTTTTTGGGGTTGAAAGTTTGTATGGAACTTCGTTACTACAAATGCCAGGAGTCTTAAATTTTGCATGGACGTCACTTATAGGACGTAGGTACTCATGGAGACAGAAATTAATAATAAAGTAGTTCACGCAGGCGAAGCCGCGGGCGGGCCGCTAGTAATTATAAAAAACCATAGATTATATAAGAACCACTAAAATATATATAAATTTTGGTTCTAGCCCAGCGGGAACAGGCTTTCCCTTTTTATACGTTGCGTCGCCAAAAATAACCTCAGGGATTGTATATCGCCTTTGGGAAAACATGTCATTCACGTTATTAGTGAAAAGTATTTGTTATTAAAATGCCTATAGCCATTTTCCTTTTTCTCTTATTTAGAAATGTTGAATTTGTGGTATTTTTACTGGTTTTATATAGAATATATTTTGTTTTATGTTTGATTTGGTACTTAAAATATTTTAGGTTAGTAAAAGCGAATGGTTGCGGGTACGATTTCGATGTGAGGAAATGAATTATTTAATATTTTCGTTTCTTCACTCTGGTGTCAAAATAAATCGTTGAGTTCCGTAACTTAATACGCAATGCCTCCAGAAGTTTGTGGAAAATGGGGAATGGAGTCTTTTAGCTCTAGGCTCCCGCATATTGTACAGTAGGCAAAAGGAACCTAGTATTATATAGTGAAAGGTCACTCTATATTCTGTTTTCCGCTTAAAAACACTCTCTATATGAATTAATATTTAATTTGTATGTATGTATATGTAGAGTTTTGTGAACTGTGAAATCAGTCAAGCACATGCTAATTCGTACGTATATTTTACCTCAAAAATAATTAGAACATTTTTTAGTTCATTACATGAATAAAAGTAATTTAATTTAAAAAAACTTCGTAGATTTTCTCTTTGAAAAGTATTATTTTCAAGTAAAATAAGCTTTTAACGTGAACTTTCATTTGCGAAAAGTCTTTTATTTTCGTGTTAAAAAGCTTAATTATTATTAGGTCTTATAAATGTGGTATTTTAATATCAAATACCTAATAATAATAAATATTTGCTTAGTTGACTGTTTCGATATAATTGAACGTTTTGTTCAATAACAAAAACAATTCAATAACAAACAAATATACGCCATTATGTAAATGTAAGACATTACGATAGGCACTTCTTACGTATGAAAAAACAGAAAAACGTGCCAAATATAGCTACGTACTAACAAATAGCCTCGTAGATAACGGTTCTCATATAACACTCGAAACTAGTTTCGTAACTTTAGTGTTTTTTAATTTGTATGAATTTATATGATTTCAATAAATATTAGATATTTTATATTGTTATATTATTGTTTTGATGTTAATATTAAAACGCGATGGGCTGTGAATTCGAGTCCTACTCAAAGAAATAAAATATTTAATATTTTAAGTTTCTTCGCTCTGGTGTCGAGGCAAAGAGTGTTGAGTTCCGCAAATTAACACGGAATGCCTCCCGAATTCAGCAGAAAGTGGAAAGCGAAGTGTCTTGACACTAAGTTCCCTCAGCCTATCCTGCTACAAGGGGGATACAACGTGAAATTGAAAAATATAATAAAATATTTCTCATTTCATAGGTCTAATGAGCGGAATGCTGGGACAGTGTTTCTTCAAGCACTGCTACAATCTATTCGGTGAACTGATGGATGCCCTCGCTCTCTTAAACGGTGCTATCAACTTCGTTCTCTACTGTTCCATGTCGAAGCAATTCAGAACAACTTTTAGACAGATTATGCTGAACAAATGTGCACCTGCAGCTAGAGCCAGCTCTCATACTGAACTACAGACTACTTATGTATGAAATAAGGTGAAAGGGGAGACGTTCCTTTAATAATAATTAATAATTTTAATAAAAAAATCGATTTTAAATAGTAAGCTATTAATCGTAAATAATTGAATTGAGAATCCTCTATTGCAGAAGTTGGTTAAAAATAAGGGAAAAATACTTAGAATGTTGTATGAAACCTTTTGTATTAAGATCAAATAAATAAGGCAGCTTTATTAAGTTTAATCTTATTATTATACAGATTAATATGTAAAAATAGTTTCGAATTTTCTTTTAATACATACTTGTCCATCAACGTCCATTTCTATTTTTATCACAAATATTTTGTTTAACTAAGTATTAATTTATCCAATATTGTGGAAAGCTTTAATAATATGAATATGCGTAGGTTCTGTAAAAAATACGAATTAACTATAATACACTAAAAGATAGACCTGAGGCCGTCGTGGCGGAGGGGCATAAGGGTGTGGGTTCGATTCCCAATCGAAGAAATTATGATTTCATAATATTTTCAAGGGGGGGGACCGAGTGTCTTAAAGCTAGGTTCTCTCCCTACCCTCCTGTAGGTGAAATATATTTTATTTAACTATAAGATAATAGATACAATCGGTATTGTTATAAGGTGAGTTGAAATATTGACTGATGTTTTATATAATACGTATGAAGGTGTGAGTGATATTATGAAAATAAGAAAGAAAACATTTATTATTCGATATAGCTTCTAATATAACATTTATGTATGTTAGTGGTATATTATGTAATACCTAGCAACTTGTACAGAAGTGGCTTAACTCACGTTTCTACTAAAATAATCTAATAGACAACCAATTCCCAAACTATTTTACGTAAGGTACTCGTATATTAAGTCGTTTTACACTTTACTTCTAATATTAGCTTTAAAAACCATTATGGCGCAGTGGAAGCGTCTTACTGTACACACGATGGTTGTGGGTTCGATTTCCAGAAATGAAAGATTTTTATGAAATGCCGTTTGTGTTTTAATTAGTGTGTAAATGTGACTTATGCCATGTTTTAAGAAATCGGAATAAAAATACGGAGAAACATTTACTATGTAATGTAATATTAGCTATTTAAGAAATATCAATTATATCTATTTATATGTAAATATTAATGTCCAGTCTTTGTATTGTATATTAAAATAAAAGATTCCAATAGAGCATATTGATACTTTTTCGAGGCCAATCGTGGAGCAGGGGCACAAGGGTATAACTATAAATGTGAAAAGTTGTGGGTTCGATTCCCACTCAAAGAAATAAAATATTTAATGATTTCATTTCTTTATAACTTAGCGAAAAGTGGGGAGTGGAGACCCCCTCCATCTACCCTGACACAATATATATTATGCAAGCAAATATAAATTGGTATATACGAATATTTTAAAGTTGTTTATTAATATATTTATATGCGTATTGTATTTTAAAACAAGAACTAAAGATGACTTCTTATTCTTATAGTAGTTAGTCTTGAAATAAAAAATAATTTTCATACGATTTGTGAAAAATTATTACAATGAGAAATAAAAGAAAAGAAGAAGAACAAATATAGTTAATTAAGCCTCAAAATGAAATTGTAGAGAATAAAAACAGAGATATATTATGACAATGTTTTTTTTTGTAGTTCAAATTCTAACATTTAAAAACTTTTTGCTGCACTCAAAACATAACAGTTGTATACTGTCATCAAGCTTACTATATTACCAGTTTAAGGCTTCTAAAGCAAGTGGGTACTATGACTAAAGTTTATGAAATAAAAGTTTAGAACAGACGTTTGTGTTCTCAGTTTTTTTTTAAATGGATTACCATATTGAGAACAGTCGTGGTGTATAAACGTGACGTTTATGGGTTCGATTCCCATTCGAGGTTCCAAAGTTGGGAACAGTGGTGTCTTAATGGGAGCAGAGTGTTTTACTACATCATCATACACATCCTGCAAAGGGATACAAAAAGATACAAACTTTAAAAAAGTAGTTACAATTTCATAAAAAAAAATAGATATTTCAATACAATCGGACATCAAAAATATTTATTACAAATTCATACATAAATAATTGCTCAAAAAAAGATAATTTGTTACATACAAACAGTTTAACTACTTTGTCAATATAGATTAAACGATTTAAGCTCCTGCAAGGATTTTGGGGAACTTTAATACAACTTTGACATTTCAGTGGTTATGTCGGTTCTGGTTAACAATTGAGAATTGTTGTAAATGCACGTGAATAAATATGTATGTAGAATTCTGTTAAATAAATAACATTTTTTTTTTCAAATAGCAGAGTAGGCAGAGGGAACCTAGTGTTAAGACACTACGTTTCCTACTTGCCGTTGCCTTATGTATGTAAAATACATATAAAAATATCTTATGTATATATGATATAATAACAACGGTTACAATTAAATTATATATATATATATATATATATATATATATATATATATATATATATATATATGTATATCTTTTTTACTTCATTTTCCCAGTCTTTGTATATACGCGTATACATATTTTTTATTTGTCTTATTTTTTACTTAAATTGAAGTATTCACAACGTTATATCGAAAAGTAGTCTTAATGTTTTTAGTAAATATAATTAAAACTTTTCCAGTTCTAATTATATGCTTACTTTAGGTTTTTATGTATATACTTATTATGGGAATAATTTCATAGATACTGAAGATATAAAGTAATTTTACTTAAACAAAAGAATGACGATCTATAGTTAAGGGCTTTATAAGATAGTTGTACAAATTAATATTTAATAATGTAAAGGAAAATGTATAATATAATAAGAAATAAAATATTATAATTATATTGTCTAATTTGTACTTTAATTTTCTGTTAAAAATAAATCCATTGTCATATGAAGTAAACTAACTCTATATACTTTTCCCGACTGCTAATAAAGGGTTATGTTCTTCACGCGTATCTTGTATGTATATATGTAATATTCTTTATTACCTCATATCTCCAAAATCGCGGAACGGATTTACATAATTAAGTTATTGTTAGATTCGTCTTAGCAGCCCAAGTGTTAGTGTTCTTAGATAGGTGACGTTAAAAAATAACTTTTTCTATAAAAATACCTAAAGGAATTATTTGTAAAGGCTTATGAAGATATGTTTTCATGACGTACCCTATCTATGTTCGTAAAAGTACAAATAGACTGGGAAGTGACTGTCAAATTAATCGCTATTCATTTCCATTAAATTCACATTTATATAACGGAATTATTGTTTATAAAGTCCCTTTATTTTCATTCAAGTTTTAACAAGGTAGGGTTAGGTGTTGTCACAAGCAGCTCGCTTAGACGAAGGTCCAAAAATGTAATATATTTAGACAGTATTTCAAAAATAAATTTAATAGACAACTGTTTTATTTTATTGAGATTTTTGCAAGGAAGGCAGGAAGGACTGGTGTTAAGACACTCCGTCCACCATTAAGATACTTCCGTTACTCATTTTTAAAATGAACCCTACACTTTGCCTCGTGCCTATTTACCAATACGAGGAAACGAAAATATGAAATATTTCTTACCCCCGAAAGGAAATCGAACCCATAACCATCGTGTTTACAGCACTCTTATATACCTGCGCTACGAATTCATTGCAACTACCACAATTTATATATTTATATAAATTGGGGCATCTAAGTGGGCCTGATAAGAGAAAATCTAAGCTCAACACCTAGTTTCGTTACTCCAAATCCAAAAACAGCCTTTAATTCCGCTAGTGGAACTCGAACCCTCAACCGAAATCAGCGCTGATGCTGCCCCATTTCGCCAAGGTGTCCACAAATTGTATAATTTAATTCATATTTTAATACAACAAATAAATAAAGATTTTATTAAATTATCCTAATGAAGGATAACCACCATTAAAACAATAAAAAAAGGACAAAGGACTGCGACGTTGAAAATAGGTCACCTAATGTGTTTTAGTAATCCAATAAGAGAGTGATAGAAACCCTGACACTGTGTTATGTAGATTCACTTACTATTCTGGACAATAAGGTTTTCTCTTTCATTATGCTGATGGAGATTTTGAGGCTCTATCATCTCTTTATATGACTAAGTAGACCTTAACTCGAGTGTAGAGATATTTTTCCTAATAAGATTACTTAATATTTTCTTTATCGTATAAAAATATTAGAAGATTTTCCATAATATTTAGTTTGATGTGTGTTTTTAGATATTTTTATTAGCCTCACGCTTGATCTAGCAAAGCAGATTAATATAGAGTGTAGTGTCAAGGCACTTTATTTCTCTTCTCTGTGTTCCCTAATGTTTAGTGAAGTACAATAATTGTGATCTTATTTTCAGCTTCACGCTGTATCCCGCATGTAGCAAGGTCGGCTGAGGTAGCGTTAAGACACCCTTCCCACTTTTCGGTGACGTTGGAGGCGTTGTATGTTGAGCGGCGGAACTCAACGCCGCGCTTTGTATCGATACTAGAGCGATGAAATGATAGTATTAAATATTTAATTTCCTCGAGTGGAAATCAAACCCAAAATCTATCTTTCTGTAGTTTTTAGCATGGCAAAAATATAGACAAATCTGCAATAACATATAGTTGATATCTATGATAATTACTTGGAATATTAGTATTTAGAATGGATGTATGTGGAACCTGAACGTAATGGTTTTTGGAGAATTAATGGTTTTGGAAAGAGGAATTTGGGACTGTTTTATTTGAAGTTATAATTCGTAATGTGTTTAGTATGGAAATGTTAAAGGGTCATTCTAAAATCATTTAGCCTAATATAGATACACTCACGTTTTTTCCCGTTAAATTAATAATTAAATCAGCTGCACGCTGTATCCCGCTGTATCACGCTATATCATCACACAGCAGGGTAGGCAGAGGGAACCTCGTGTTAAGACACTCCGTTCTCCGTTCTCTGATTATTTTTTTGCTGATTTATATTTTTTTTAATTAATAATTTCATTAAATTCTCTTATAATGCTAAGCCAAGGTCAAAAAAATCTACATACTAAATTACAACTCTAGAGCCAGTAATTTTGGAAGTGTATGTGTCGGTCATTCAATGAATAACGAAAAAGTAAAAAAAACCGTACCGAATACCATGTCTTTAAACGAACTAAAATACTTATCGATACGATTTTGTCACAAATAAATAGAAAAAATATAATATTTAGTAAGACTTTTAAAGTGTTATTCCACACACAGAAAACGTTTTCGCCAGAAAAGTTTGAACGTAGCGAGATTTGAACTCGCGCCTCTTTGGAAACCGTCCTACCTATAAAAAGAAGACTAACGTTCCTTAGGGCATATTTTTATACAAATATATAAATTGTAAAAATACATAAATACAAGATATTTAAAATTTCAATGGAAAAGTCTAATTTCTAGTATGATATTTTATAACAAAACCCGCTTGGAGCATGTCTTCCTTATCTTGTCATATAAGGTAAAAGCCTTAAGAATATCATTATACATATAGAGCTGAAATGAAAATATTATTATGGTTAAGATTGGAAGCTTAGCTGGAATTTCGCCCACATCATGTTCACGAAGGTTCCTTAGAGTAGACAGCCATTTTGTAATTGAATTAGATAATATGATATTATTTATTTTTTATCTAATATTAATAGTGCTGCTTCTACAATCTTTATAATTTGATTAAAGTTAAATTGTTTTTCTTTGTTATTCTTTTTTTAGCTCTACAGCAAGATAGGCGAAGGAAATCTGAGAATGTAGTGTTGAGGCACTCTGAATTTAAATTTTGATAAATACAATTTAGAGATATATTAAGCCGAAATATTTTTTAATTTAACAGAAGAACAAATTAAATAAGTTATTACTTAAGATAGAATTGTTTTGAGATGTTTGTTATTTTGCTGAATTCTACAAAGTTTTCGTTAAATCAAAACTCTAAATTAGGTATTATAATTATAATTATAATTTATACGTAGTCTTTTGAGAAAATTTTAGAAGTTAACTGTAAACGTACTTTAACTATGATAATTATAATAATTTTATAATTGTATATAATACAAGTACAAATCTTAACATAGCCTTTTGTTAATATTCCTTTGTAAGCTAATAAGTTATTATTATATGAAGAATGTATTTTTAAAGACTCGAAATACACTCGGTAAATAGTTTCCTTTTATTTTCTACATACCGGGTAGAAGGAACCTGGGAACCTAGTGTTAGGACTCCGTTCCCATTAATACATTTCCGTTCTCCACTTTTCACGATTGCGTGTTAGTGGTGGAACTCAACGCCGTGCTTTGCCTCGTTACTAGAGCGAAGATATAAAGATATTAAATATTTCAATGACTCAAGTGGTTGTCAAACCCTCAAGCTGAAGCTTCTCCTCCTGCTTCAGCGCCACGACTGGCTTCTGGCTTCAATAAAATGATTAATATTTAGTTATTCGTAAACTAAATAACATATGTCTAGCTTCAAGAGAAACGTGAACCAAAACTAATTAGGTAAAAATTAGAATGAATTATTATAATTCATGAAATAAAATCATATACAAAACTGAGAGATGCGTTAAGGTAAAAAAAACATATAAAAATTATTGGCCTATTTTTTTCTTGAATGCACAATTTTTTACGGTCATAAGCAATTCTATATTTGTTTTTCTCTTCAGCAAACCTTAAATTAGCAATAAGAAAAGGAAAAATCAGTCAATGTTGAAATTGAATTACGTTTATCCATTTTCACGATTTATTTCAACACGGAAAGAGAATGGAGTGTCTTAACACTAAGTTCTCTCTGGACCGTCTACGTACATGACAATTTTAGTGAAAGATTTCATTTGTTTTGCGAAAGAAACCACTCTTAGATTATTAATAGCCAAACATAAACATCCCTGAGATCGATTTGGCGTCTATTAGCCTTGCCTTCCATCGGATATTTATGTAAAACTCGCTATATAAAGAAGAAAATATCGTTTTTTACTTTGTTTTAATTACAATTTGTTCTCTAATTTAATTACTGCATAGAATTTTTTAGTAAATTAGGAATAAATTTTTAGGACTGAAAGGAGAGATTTTTTTTTTTATATATTTATTGTCTAAAATTTTTCATTAAATATACTATAGGTACATAGTTCATTAAATAATAATAGAAGATATATCAAGAGATACACAGAATGGCAGGTAAAAGATTTCTGGACACAGTGTCGATGATGGAGAAAGGTGAAAAAAAAGCATTAATTATTTACACTTTTTGGCACTCCGTTCTCTCTGGCTAGCCCTCTATGGATACATCGTGAAGCTATTTTATTTTCTTACATAGAAACAAGTATATTCACATTTTGAAAACTAAGTACATATATAATTCAACTTTCTTGATTTACTTTATACTATTTCACATTTCCATGGAGCTCATAAAAAGTGCTAGTTGTGGGGGTGGTACCCTGATGTGTGCGGGATACAGCGTGGAGCTGATTATGATATGGAATTCTTATAATTTTTTTAAAAAGGAAATGGCGCAATTATTACATAATTGATTCGCTTAGAGATTTATATACTATACTTAATAAACAACGATAAAAAATTGAAAAATTGAAGACTAATAACACGTTAAAGCTTTTAAGTACACATCGATTGTCGTCACAAGTTCTTCTGGTTAGCCAGTATTATATCTCTATAGATATATTCAGCGAGGCGAGCTGAAAACATACGTCTAAATTGTTTACTATTAACCTAAGGAACGTATATTTGGAAACTAATGCTCTGGAGAATGCTCTCTTAAAATATATAGATGTTTACTTTTTAAATATACAAAAATTTCTACACTATTTATAATATAAAATAAGTATATTGTTGAAATTTTATTTCGCACTACGGAGAATTTTGGTGAAGTACCTCAAACTTATTTCACCAATTATTTTTTTCTTTTCATCTATCTATATCTATATATATAAAATCGAAAGGTCACTCACTCATCACGAAATCTCAGAAACTACATGTGCTAGGAATGTCAAATTTTGCATACGAGTTATTTATAGGACGTAGGTGCTCGCTAAGACGGGAATTTGCAATATTCGACATTTAAGGGGTGTTTTTGGGGAGACAAAAATTAATAATAACGTAGTTCACGCAGGCGAAACCGCGGGCGGGCCGCTAGTTCTGTATAAAATTTGGATTAAAATGATAGAACAGTCGTTCTCTCTACGTCAGTTATTTTACAGAATGGGTCCATTTGGTGTTAAAAATAGTATAAATACGTCGCTCAAGCCCAGCCGCCTCTTTGATCCCTAATATCGAATTAGCTTTGAGAAATTAATATCAATATTGTGCTTACATTTCTAATTTAGTTATTTTTGGAATATTATTACATAATTAATGTTTTCGTATACGTAACATAATAAGAAATTAATGTATGAGATATTCTTGATTTAATTATGTGTATCACATACCTCCGAAGCCGCGGCACAAGTGTGACTGTAAACGCCTCCGGTTATGGGTTCGATTCCCACTCGAAGAAATGAAACATTTAAAATTTTCTTTCTTCGTTCTGCGAGGCAAAAGCACGGCGTTGCTTTCCGCCAACAACACGCAATGTCTCCAAAATTCGTGGAAAAAGTGGGAAGTGGGGTGTCTTAACACTAGGCTCGTTATGCCTTACATGCAGGATACGACGTGAAACTAAAAAATATAAAATAGTATATAATTATAAATATAATTACATAGATCAATTCGGAAATATAAACAGAATACGTAAATAAGCTAGAACTAAGCTTGGCTAGAATCATCTAAGTATGTGGACGATATCGTATGCTTGTAGTGGTTCTGAGTTCTGCATCCAATGATAAAGGAACAGCTCTTGGGAAATGGCTGAATGCGTGTCTCGATTTGAATAAAACAAAGCATTTGGTTGAATTTCGTGAAATATTACTCTGTTTTCAAAAGTTTTTGAGGAGAATTCTATTGAAATAATACTATTAAAGTCGGCTTTAATTTGTATCGTGCTCACAGCACTGTAGGCAGAGGGAACCTCCTCCGAAGAGGAATTCTGGTGGCTTAGCGTGTTGAGTGGCGGAATTCATCACCATTGACACTCAACATTTGACACCAGAGCAAAGAAATGATAATATAAATTTATTTAAAAAAATAAATAAATAAATTTAGGCTTCGTATATATTTGAATGTTTTAAAGTTTATATGAAACATGATCGTTTTATTATATAGAAATGGTTAATTTGTACTTTAAACTTTTAAGTAAGCAAAAAAATAAAATGTTTATTGAGTATGTTGAAGTTCGTAAGCTACTTTTTACCGCAAAATCTCTCGTGAAATATGTGTCTCTTGGGAAAAAGCGAGCAGAAGCCAGTTGTTAATAAAATACATTCACTTGTTTCAGTCTTTATACCTATAGCTTTAGAGAAATAAAAATAAATATATAAATAATATTTTCTTAGTAAATTAAAAACATTTAGACATACATTTATATACCATAGTTATTTACTATAGCATTGTATGTAAAATCATACAAATATTAATCTTACCGGTTAGTGTGGCTTTGAGTTCAATCACTCTCTTTTTGAAATCGATTGAACAAAAAAATAGGGAATGGAATGTTTATATAGGAGGTTTTCTTTGCTTAGATAGTTTTCCGTTTTGTACTTTAATTAAAAAAATATATCTACTGGAAGAAATATTATTATTTCGTAAATAACTTAAAGGTAAAAAATTAAAAATGTATAAGTATGTGGCGTTATATCTTGTTATCAGCGCGAAGAAATAAGAATAATTAATTATTCGATTGGATTAAAACCCACAATGCCCAAATTTGTATAAAATAATAGTGCCCATATTATAAAATTATACAATATACGTGTCAAATGCATATTTCAAATACAGCAATATTCTACAGTTTGTGGTTCACTTTGAAATACAAATATGGTCGACGTTCCAGTAACTTTTAAAGTACCCTATCTCTATATGTGATAATATGAATTTTAGTAAATACCAAACGCTATTTAACTTGAATTTTATATTTTTAGCATACACATATAGATGTAGGCAGAGAGTACCTAGTGCTAAGACACTCCGTTTCCCATTCTTTTTAACATTTAACTTGGCTCTCAATTCAAATTTATATTTTAACTGGATTTTGATATCACAAATCTAATGTTCATGTCAGAAAGACTAAAAAGATGAGAAAACTATTTTTTAAGCGTAATTAACTGTGATATGTAATATTCGCAAAGTGGCTGGCAAGGGCTGGTTGCGAAGAGCTAAAGATCGAGGTCAGTGGCGTGCCATTGGAGAGGCCTATGTCCAGCAGTGGACGAGGACAGGCTGATGATGATGATTATGATGTAATATTTGTATAAAAAACAATCTTCTTCTTCTTCCTGGCATTAATCCCGGCTATTGCCAGGGTCTGCCTTCCTACTCAACCTACTCCACTTTGCACGGTCTTTTGCGTCCTCGGTAGTTAGACCATTGGCTCTCATGTCCTGCATCACGACATCCAACCAGCGCTTCCTTGGGCGTCCAGGAGTCGCGCTCTAGGAACTGGTATAGCAAGGCACTTGTATAAAAAGCAATATCATATGATATTTGTTATCATTACACTATTTGCTTGTTATTGCGGTATGCGATAATTGGCAATATTCCAAAGAAAACCTCATATTGAACTAAATAAATATTGTTTATTTAGCTAAACTGTAGACAATGTGGGCACTTACAATCTTATATTACGTAAATATATGCTTTTTGTATGAATAAGTTTTATTAATTTTCTGTCAAAATTAATATTTTTTTTAAGATAAGGTTTTATCATACGCTGTATCTCACATGTAGGCCGAAGAAGCCTAGTGTTAAGACACTCCGTTCCCAACTTTTCGCCGAATTCTGGAGACGTGTTGAGAGGCGGAACTCGACGTAGCGCTTTGCCTCGATATAACATGACGATTATAAAATTACAATATTAAATATTTTATTTCCTCTAGTGGGAATCGAACTCACAACCTGTCATGTTTATAGTCACACAGAATAACAATAACAGAATATTTTTTCCCTGATATTTGACACGTTGCGTCTTGAGTGGTGAAACTTATAAATAATTCCTTTCCCCGTATGGGAATCGAACGCACAGCTATCGTGCTTATAGTCAGACCCTGTCGTAACCATGGGGTCGTAAATGAAAAGGAAATATTATTTCATTTTTTACGTGCTGAAAGCTGTCTTGCTTCCATTACCTTCATAATATTTACTTCGACGTAAACCAGGGCCGGGCTGCACGATATCAAATTAATGTCACTTGAGATTCTATTTGAGGAAGTTATTTTTATAATTTATGATTTTTTTCTTTTCCACAAACTTGTTGTTTAAAAATGCTTGTATTGTATTATCAATTTCAGAATATAAATAATCATTTTTTTTTTTTAAGAAAAGAAAAATAATGAAATACATAATTTTATTAGCTTTTGTGTTTTGCTTTATGAATGTACTTAATAAATATAAGCTCGAACATAGAATTTCCTCCGTTTTTGAAGTTGGTTAAAACGTATTTACTACGGATTTCTGGTTGTTAGCAAAAAAAAAGAATTTATTTATTTAAATGTAAGTAAATTAATAGTTTTTACTGCTGTTTAATTTTTAACGAAAAAATATATAAGATCGAACCCCGTCCAATATTTTGTTAATTAATAGAAGAATTAACATATTAAAAAGCTATCAAAAACTGATTTCAGTACAATTAGTTCAACAGCATTTATTCATTACGTTGTAATTGTCAATTTATCAACCATAAATAAGAGTTTGCTTATTCAATAAATAAAATCCTAACAACTGCTTTTATTTATAATTTATAACATGTTATAAACTTGTCAAGTGAGTAGGGAACTCCAGCTCTGTTGGTACGTGCATCCGCTGTAGTATGACATCCGGCCATTTTCAACGAGAAACACGCTTTGTTTGCTATTATCATCTTATTCCTTAGAATTATAAAAATAAAAAGTTTTTATTCTAGAATATTTTATTAAGATATATTATATTGAGCCTTATGATTAAATTGATTTTCTATACTAGCTCCTTGCTGTATCCCTAGCGGAATAGTCAGAGAGAACGGAGAAACGAATGGAACGATATGGTCTCTGCATACGTCTCGCCTCGTTCACTGTCATGAACCTCTTCATACATGCTCTCTGGCGGTCCTCATGCTTTTTACGTGACCTTCCTCCAGTATCTATGATATTATATTTTCGAAGGTAAACCGAGGTTTCCCTCTACCTCTTCTACCACTCACTTTTTAAATTAAAAATTTGTTCATTAAATAAGTAAACGTAGGGTGGAGCCGCGAACAGGTCTTTAGAATATAAATATTAAGACATTATAGTGAAACGGTGTCTGACATTCAGTACGGTAGCTGGAGATTGATCTTAAAAGGGGGGAAAATAACCAGTAATAATTAATAACATGAATATAATAGCGTAATATAATAAATATATAATAACGTTTACGTTTACGTTTACGTTAACGTTTACGTTAACGTTCCACTTCTTCGCTCTGCTGTCGAGGCAAACCGCGGCGTTGTGTTCTGCCACTCAACACACAATGCCTCCAGAATTCTTCAGAAAGTAGGGAACGGAATGTCTTAAGGTTCCCCCTGCCCACCCTGCTGTGTGCGGGATACATCGTGAACCCGATTTAATTTTTAGATTTTAAAATCATTATTTGATTCTAAAAATTAGCTAGCAACCTTTAATTTAACGTATAAAATGTGACATCAAGTTGACAAAACAGTTAACTAAACGAAGCTTAATACTTGAAACTCAATTACCGCTATTTCAATTAATTTGATGTTAAACTAAAGTTGTCTATACTCGTGCTCGTAATACAACTTTATTTATAGTTGAAGAAAATTCCGTTTTTCCAAAATTTAAAAAAATACGATTTTGGGCTTTTTTTGACGGTTTTTTGGGCTTCGTGTATAAAAAATAGGCTATAAATCTAAAATAATCGGTAAATTTTCCAGGGATTTAAAATTTATATAATAATTAGCTTTCCTCTGTGTATAAAAAGAAAAACAATGTTTTTAGCTTCTTCCAACATACAGGACAATTAAATAATAAAAATTATTCATTCTCCTAATTAGAATCAAACCTACACTCAACATGTTTGCTGTCAGACGCCGTGCTACTGTGCCTCAACGTGCTCATGAAAATATATTTATATGTTTTTTGTTTTCCTTCCTCATTATCATAAGAAAGTAATAGCAATTTCTTAAAGCTCTTCTCTTAAGAGGTGTCCTGAAATATATTGTTTTTGTTTTTGAGTTATTATTCCCTACCATTCTGAAGAAGTTTTAAATATTAATTTATTTCTTTTTTTACCATCACGCTGTATTATGCACATAATAGAGGAGGCAGAGGGAAACTGGGACTTGGATCTGGACCTGGGTAACAGAGTGTTTAAGGCGGAACTCAACGTCGCGCTTTTTTTGTTGCCAAAGCGAGGAAATGAATATAAAATTCAAATGAAAATAAAACAAAAATAAATGAAATTCCAATACATATACATCGTGAGCCTGAAAAATATAGATTGACATACTTTTATATACTTTTTTTAAACTTTACACTGAATCCTGCACATAACAGGCATAAGGAACCTGGGTTTCCCTTTAAGACACTCCGTTCGTTATTCTCCGCCAAATTCTTATCATCCGCTCTTTACGTCGTTACCTAAGCGAGGAAAATGAAAATATTAAATATTTCATTATCCGAGTGAAAATCGAACCCATTACCGTCGCGTTTACAGTCGCATGGGTTACGACGGCCTTATAGATTTATGTAGAATTTTTTTTTAGAAATTCTATACTATTACGAGTATATTTGTTATAAATATATGTATATAAGTATATACGTCCTTATCCTCTTATACTAAGTGTGATCCCGATAGGTTATTTGAAAGCAATATTGAAGAACTTCTAAAGAATCTTCGCCCAGGGACCTCTCTCACTATTATGCATTAGATTTTTTCTCTAGTATAATTTACTTTGACCCTTCTGTAATGCAATAGCATTTTGTTTTATATTGAGATGAGACTAGATTTTTAATATTTAAGCAAAATTATAGATAATATTGGCAGTGATTTACCTCGAATATATCTTTTTATTATTTTATTAGCTTCACGCAGGGTATGTAGGTAGGGCATCTGGGTAGGTAGAGGAAACTTGAAAGCCTAGTGTGTGTTTCCATTAAGGCACTTCCATTCCCCAATTTCCATTACGTGTTAAGTGACAGAGCTAAACGCCGCGTTTTACCTGGTTACCATAGCGAATATTCCATTCCTTCGAGTGGAAATTGAACCCACAACCTGGTGCGTTTGGCCTCAATTTCTATTTATTATACCACTATTGAATAAAGGTATAAATCGGAGATAATGACACAAAGTGCAGGGTTAAGTTGTAAAGTGATGCTTCACTAACTTAGATCTCTGATTAGACCGCAAAATACAGGAAATGCAACTATAAACAGCTATAGGTACTGTGAATAATAATAGACTTGTTTTTTTCAGCTTCATATTTCATTTTGTTCTTTGTTTACTCATATATTTCCTTTATCTATTTACATATATAATAACCAATGTAATATATAACCACCTTTGTACACAAAATGTTTTAATATATTGTTTATTATGTATTTTTATAAAGAATATTATTATATAAGTACATAGAAATAGTTATAAAAAAATGTATAATATATAACCAATTGACAGATTAGCAACGGTTGAAGCCATTCACCAAGTTAAAAACGTGCGTCTGTAATTAATACTTTTAATTCTTCGCTTTAATAAGGAGGCAAGCCGCAGCGTTGAGTACCGTCATTCAACACGCAATATTCCGTGGAAAGTGGGAAGGTAGGCTTCCTCTGCCTATCCGTCTTCATGCGGAATACAGCGTGGACAGTCGATTGTCCAAAGATCTTTCATGTTCATTAGTTATTTCACTATTGTTATTTCATTAGTTTTTTCATTAGTTTCACTATGTTAAAAAATGGCTACAATATCCCTTTTATTGTCAATTCTTTTCTCATAATCAATTCTCTATATGTATTTGTTTTTACCCGCACGTAACACCTCACCGCACATAAGTGATTCGGACCGCTATCCCGTTGACCGCAAGCGTGAAAGGGCTGAATAAACATTGCAACAAAGAAATTCTATAAACATTGAACTTTGTGGGTGACCCTCGAATAAAAAATAGGTTTCGCATCCATTTTGTTTACCCTTGAAATAAAAAGAGATAAATTCTATTTTAGTTAATTTTTTATACGTTTTATTAAAAATCATTTTTAAGTGACTTCAAAAAGGAGGATTCTTTCCCAGGTGTGGTATAAAAGGAATAACAGTTAGAAAATGTTCAAAAGGAGACAATATTATAACTTAATTTCTGCATTAATTTAATTATAATTATTTAATTATATTTATTATATTGGCGTGAAATTTAAATCATATAGAATGCTTACCTAATAGAAGGGAAAAGTAAGTAATTGTAAGACTTTAAAAGTTAAAAATATTACTTCTACAATGAATTAATTTTCTAAAAGAAAAGAAATAGCAGAATATAAAACCATTACATTAAAACCCAATACTTTTTGTCATGATGTGAAACAGAGAAAGTTAATTGGGCAGATATCATTATAAGAATTAAATTTTTTTACAATTTTCTTCAACTAAAAACTAATACAAATTATCGTCGTTATTCGTTATTCTCGTCAAAGTCATCAGATAAAAAAAGTTATCTTTTACGACTATATTAGGCGAGTCCAATAAAAATCTACCTATTGTTAAATGAGTGCACTCAAAGTCCTCCAGCTTTGGGTAGACCTCACTTAATGGAATATGTTCAGTAAAATTGAGATAAAATATTGCTGAAGAGGTTTAAAGTGGAAACGTTACGTGGTTAAATTTATAGCTAGGTTTCTAAAACAGTAACTGTAACTAGATCAATTGTTCTAAATTCAATACATAGTTTCCTTTGATGCCCTATCATATTGGTAGGTTAATAAACTTTATTAATAATAGATATTATATTAATAATAAATATAATCGATGACTACTCTTTTGTATGTAAATTAAATATTGGGTGAGTACGTATCGGTTTTGAAAGCTTTCATCTGGAATCGTTAACTTTGTTTGTATATTTTATTTATGAATAAATTATATTAGAAGATATATACTTACATCTATCTATATATAAAAAATCGAAAGGTCACTCACTCATCACGAAATCTCAGAAACTACATGTGCTAGGAATCTCAAATTTTGCATAGAAATTACTTATAGGACGTAGGTGCTCGCTAAGACGGGAATTTGCAATATTCGATTTCTAAGGGGTTGTTTTTGGGGTCGAAAGTTTGTATGAAACTTCGTTACTACAAATGCTAGGCGTCTCAAATTTTGCATGGACGTCACTAGGGCGTAGTCATGGAGACAGAAATTGATAATAACATAGTTCATGCGGGTGAAACCGCGAGAGGGCCGCTAGTATATTTATAGAAAGAAGGCACCTATAACATTTTTCACTCCTCCCGAATATATATACTATGAGTAATGAAACTCAATATCGTATTTTGTCAAACTAGAACCAATAATTTGTTAACACCATCATTCTTAGGTGAATTATTCAGTTGTTTCTTAGACAGAGAATTAATTAAAATTGTCAGTTTAACTGATCGAATCCGCGATAAAAGAATACACAGGCGCTACTATTGAGGATGTCACGGTGAAAATGAAGAAGAACGTACGAGGTGGTTTGGGCAACGAAATAGTGATGAAAGAATGGCAAAATAAGAAGAAGAGACTTTTGAAAGCACAGTATCAATGATACTGGAGGAAGATCATAAAAAAAGCATAAAGACCCTCTGGATCTTGGAGGCATGTTTGAAGAGGTTGGTGCTCCGTTGGTGCTTCTGGCTACCTCCAATGACAGAGAGGAATAACAGGAGAAAAAATTTAAAGGTGCATAATCTTCACTCAGTAATACATTCCACCTATATTTTTTACTTCTGTAAACAATCAATAAAGAAATAATTGTACTAGTTTATATATGATAAACTTTTATAATTTATTAAAATGTCAATATATCAAAACATATAAACTTACAAGTTATATAACGTTATAAACTTACAAGCTATATATTGCTTAAAAGGTCAATTTACACGTGTCAAAGTAAGTTCATCGGGTCGATGGGCGTTATTTCAATATGAATTATACGGAAAATTTACTTTATTTACGTTTAATGAGGTCAATTTGACTGGTATTCGAAAATTTTACTTAACGAGAATTCATTAAGGCTTATTATTCATATATTTTAAACAAAGAAATGTCGAATTATTTTGTATCTCTTGGAGAGGGGACGATAAAAGTTCGTAAAATAAACAAAAGTTTTTAATGGCGGCGGAGAAGCTGTGAAACGTTTTGCTCTTATTTTCATTTAAAAAAAAATTGTAGAAAAAATAATGTTATAAATGATTGTTTAATAATAAATACGATATTATTTTATAACCAAGTACATTAAGTAGGTACGTAAGAAAATGTGTATTTTTGGACTTCCGTAACTTTTAAGAAAAATAAGAACGTTTATTTAATAAATTGCTCCCGCCAAATGATAATTCTAAGCAATTATCTTTGGGTAGCGCAAAATTTGTAAAAATTTCCCCATAGGGACAACGTAAATAAATAACAAGCATATAATTTTTTTAAATGATCATTCGACGATTCAAAAATGCTTATAATTA
Organism: Heliconius numata; assembly: GCA_016802625.1. Lineage (NCBI taxonomy): Eukaryota > Metazoa > Arthropoda > Insecta > Lepidoptera > Nymphalidae > Heliconius > Heliconius numata. The sequence goes on along the minus strand of JAEBDU010012169.1, from coordinate 84,238 downwards.
TTAGCTTAATGCTTATAATTATAGAATATTTTGAATTTGAATACAAGGCTACTTACTGGTTTCATACGTAATCTAAAAATGAGAACATAGTACTTGTCGGCAACGATGAAAAATACAGTCCAATTGAGAACTTCCCTTTCTCATAGAAATCGGTAAACAATGCCATATTTTAACCTCAATATATTCTTAGTAGAAAGAAAGAAAGTAATATATAATTCATTTCCCGAGTTGGAATCGAACCCACAACCGTGTCGTGTTACAGTTTGTACCCACCCTTGCACCACGGCCTCTATATATACGGCTGCTGCATCTAAGTTTCCATTGTTGAACTTGGCTTGAAATACTAGCACGTTCCTAGATCGTCGTGGTCTTTACGATTTTTTTGTGTTGTCAAAGTGAATAAACACAAATTTTTAATATTAAACTTCGCTCTAACTTTAATATAATATGTTTTTGACAAATGTCTTACTTTAATGATATTTTTTATTTATTCATTAATTATTACATATATTTTGCTTTATGAGTCATTATATTTGACACATACGGTCTATTTAGAGATATGACTTGACGACGGCTGGAAGAACCAGACGACGAGTTCTGTTTGATCAGACCGAGTAAACACATACTCTATTAATTTACATACATTATTCATATTCCCTCGGGTGAAGCTAAAACCTACAACCATCGAATTTGGATAAACAAGCTGTGCTTTGCCAAAATTGTGCGTATAATAATACAAATAAATAAATATAGTTTTTTTTCTTTTATCGTTACATATTAGTAGCAAAAAAAAGGTTGTTTTATTTTCAATCTTTATTATAATTATATAGATTAAATATTATCAAGCTTAAAGAATTTAATATATAATTAAAATAAAATTAATATATTCTTTACATATCACAGTTCATAAAAGAATCCAAAGCAACTTGCCCACAAAGGAAGAATTATTATATACATATTAAAAAAATAAATAAAAAACTAAGATAATGGAAGCTTATCGTAGCGCAGGGGCACAAGCTTAGTGACTGTTAACTACTGGTCGTGTGTTCGATTCCCACTAGAAAAAACGTAATAATTAATATTCTTATTTCTTCATTGTGATCACGAGGCAAAACGCTTCGTGAGTTCCACCATATCAACATTCAATGCCTCCTGTATTCAACGGAAAGTGGGGAACAGACTGTCTTAACACTAGGTTCCCTCTATCCTGCTACACGCGGGATACAGCGTGAAGCAACAAAAACCTAAATAACCTAGGATATTGTATCTTCCAACATTATTTCAGTCGACGTTAAAAATCACAGGCTAGTCCAATATAATACGGCGTCAGTTGTTCACGGACAGGCGGCGCGAACGAAGCGCCCGTAGTGCTTTAGCTAGTATTGTTTATATAAGTTTATTTTTTATTAATTATGTATAAATAATATGGATGGATTGAAGTTCTGAAGTTCATTATGTGAGTATAAATATTTATTGTTATTATTTGTATGGGGAAGTTTAGATTTAATTATTAATAAAAGTTTCAAAAAGCTTTGGAAGCTTTTATATTCAGTTCGAATATTTTAATTTTATTAAAATTATAATTTTTTTCAATATGCTTTATGATGTTTATTAGCATTTTTTTTAATGATTCTATAATTTGTATTATAAAAAAAGCTTTCAAAATAAAACCAATAAATAAATAAATCCATTATTATTAATATAGTTAATATAATTATCAAAATTATTACGTTAAAATACACAGTATAAATAGACATACGTATGAAGCAATAAAGTAAATCCATACATATCACGTAAGAGATCTAAGAAACACTAGTTCCCTTGTTTACCACAACTTCTCAAAGTTTCTAGATGAAGGTTGAATGTCAGATCCAAATCCACAAAAGAAAGGCTTTCCAGATAAATTATAGTTAGGCGTTTTGTATAACAAAATAAATGCTATTTCTAGATACTATTATTTATATGTTTTCTTTTATATTAGCTTTAGTAATACAATGTCATGTCATAACTGGCTTGTATTGTATGGACAGAATATTTTTATTTTATTCTAGTAATTGGATATTTGTGAATATTATTGTAAATAAAGTATGAGAAATGATGAGGGCAGTCGTGGTGCAGGGGTGCAAACGAATGTATGTAAGAGCGACAGTGTGAGTTCGATTCTCACTCGTGGTAGTGAAAATATTTAATATTTTCTTTTCTTCGCTGAGGTGGGAAAAGAGGTAAGCGAAATAGACAGTGTTAGTTTACGGAAATCAAAGTAGCACGTTATTGTTACCATTTGGAAGGTATATAAGTATTTATTATTAATATTAGGTTCGATTACATAAAACATATATGTATATAAACATTTTTTTTAAGAATTTTATCTAAAAATTTAATTTGCAAATAGTATAAAATAGAAAACCTCATTTCTGCAAGATCTCTTCTATTGCTGCTTTTACTTTGTCTGTCAGTCGATCAGATTTATTATTAATCAAAAAAATTCCATACATTACATTTAGTTAAAAAGGAATTAACGTAAATCTTCTAACAAGTGTATATTAGAATTAGAGGCTTGTAGAATAGAATAGTGATAATTGACTAAATACATATATTTGTATGTACACATTTGATACATTTTAGCGGTTATTTGTACTAAATAAACTACTTGAGCCGTTATTCTTAGTAAGGATTATATTATATTTCTAAAATAGGGATACACACCAATACATAAATTAAATTTCTTTTAGTTTTAAAAAAAATAACGAAAGCTGGTATTAGATTTTTTTTATTGTTCATGAACAATTAACTTGAGCCAGTACGATGATATTCAAGCAACTGTCCAATATTTTCTTCTTCTCTCCTGGCATTAATCCCGGCTATTGCCAGGGTCTGCCTTCCTTCTCAACCTACCCTACCTACTTTTACACGAGTACGCTAACAATATATTAACATGTTCTATTCGAGACATGTAATCTATATAGAAACTGTAAGCGCGGCGTTGAGTCCCGCCACTCAACGCACAATGCCTCCAGAATTCGGCGGAAAGTGGGGAACGGAGTGTGTTAACACTGTGTTTCCTCTGCCTACCCTGCTGTGTGCGGGATATAACGTGAAACTGATAAAAAAGTGAAGCTAATAAAATATATTTCCTTCCTACGCAGTACCTATTAAATTTTCCTAATGGCTTATATGAAAATTTAATATAGATCGTTAATTAAATACGATATTATGAAAATAATAACGCTTGATTTAACTAATACGTATAAATATTCAGATTAATTTGTGTTAAAATTCTCTAATATAATATATGAAACTAAAGGGTTTTATCTAATTAATAGCAACTATCAGAGAGTCAATTAGCGAGAGAGCCTAAATAGAAGTGCTTTTGATCGTCCATATTTTATAATCTATATAATAATTTTATATATATGTATTTTGTATATAAGGCTGGTGTATTTCAGTTGAATTTGATGATTAATATATTTATTGGTTTATTTTTAATTTTAATATATATTTTTCTAAAAGGAGGTTTCTTTATGGAGGATTTCTTTACTACATATTTATTTTTCTATGTATATACGTCGATTTCTCAGTCATTTATGGAACAATTTCAAAAAAAAAAATTTAAAAGAACGTATTTTATATGCACTTTACTCGACGATACTTTCATTCGACGATTCAAAAGTGCTTATAATAATTGCCTATTTGAATAAAGAATATTTTGAATTTGAATTTGAATTTGAACTTACCTACCATTTGTTTCATATATATAAATTCTTATAACAAACACATATTTCCTTTAAAACCAACTTTTAATTAAAACTAACTTTTTCCTGGCATATTTATTTTAAGGGCACTATTTTTTCCGTTTGTACAGCAAGTAGGTTCTTCTTATAGTTGATATTTTCATAATATATCTAATTTTATCACAAAGTCCCTTTTAGACCTACAATATCGAATTTAGGACCAGAATATTTAATATATTTTAACAATTATAAGTTACATTAATATTGATATATACCAAGTACATAGTAAGTTTAATCATAAATTCTCAAAGCATCTATTGAATCCACTCAGAAGCCATTAGAGCGAGAGCTTTCACGGAACTTATGTTAAGGCTAAGTACAAACAGTTAGACCATTGTATTAGGTATAGTCTGTTATATAAATAATGGGAAGTTTATTTCGTGCTTTTTCATTTTTCAAAACTTATGGTCAAAGTACACTAAATTATAATATTGATCTTGAGGCCAGTCGTGGCGCTGAGGCACAAAGTGAGGCTGTAAAATCAACTGGTTGTGGGTTCGATCCCTAATCGAGGGAATCAAATATTTGCTTCGCCACTCAACACGAAACGGGGAGTAGGTTAGGTTACCTATTTGGAACCTATTTAAAAGCGTCTTCACTACAATTTATGAGTAATCCATTAAGGGCCGCTATCTTTATTATGACAGTTTAATTAATCACTAGACACATTAACAATTTATATCTATATTTACAATCTTGGCCTAAGACAAAATAAAGGACATAAAAGGACAAGTGCTAAAATGTAAATCGATAGGAAAAATCTGGTTAAGTGCGGGCGAGATTCGCTCATCGAGGGTTCCGTATCAATTCCAGGATTGTAAGTGAACGGGAAGTACAAGTTATAAAAGTTTAATTATAAAAATATGCATTAATTTTGTAATGAACTATAAATATAGATTTATATTTTTTTTTCTATGAAATACCTATAAATTTTCACTATTTGGATTTTTACTTCACTTGTATTGTAAGCTCTCACGTCGCCGTCGTCGTGCCAAATTTCATAACTGTAGGATCACGGAAAATACCCTATAGATTTTGATAGAGAATTCATACAAAATATAACAAGATGACAAAGATGCAATAGTGTTCGTATTTTTTATCTTTCTTTGGCGCTCTGCTAAATAGTTTTTTTTTGTGCTTCAAGGGATGATAGATTTAAACATTTGATATCAATTTCAGCTTTATACCAGTACGCATGTGTCTTGAAATGGTCTTGACACACGGACAAGCTGACAACAAAGAGATCCTATAAAGGTTCCGTTTTTCATTTCGAGGTACGGAACCCTAAAAAGATAGAGATTGTGAAGTGAAAGATTGTAAAATAAAAAAAATAAAGATCGTAAAAATAACACTAACCAGCTTTTATTGTATTAATAAAGCTTTAGATAAGAGAAAAATCTATTTTTATGTTCGTCTTATAACATCTTGGTCACTTTGATTTCGATAGAAAAACTTATATTGTTTTTTTTTTAAAGTAATACAACTTTGAAGGTAAAATCGAGCAGTTTAATATTTTTTATAATTTCTTTGTTTAAAATTACATTAAATTAATCTCTACTTTCCTCACCATTCAACACGTAATGTGTCGAATTCGAGTGTAAAAGGGCAACAGAGTATCTTAACACTAAGTTCTACCTGCCTATCTTGCACTTCTTCCTCCTGGCATTAATCCCGGCTATTGCCAGGGTCTGGTTCAGGACTTATAAAGATAGTGCTCGAGTCCAGGCTCCCGAAGGCCATGTACTCGACCTCGGCCTATGCTGGGCAACAAGCAATGTATCAAAAATTGGGCGAAAAGAGAAGAATGGAGTGCCTTAACTATAGGTTCCCAAAGCCTACCTTGGTGCTCGTAAATATTTTTGACAAAGATTAAAATCCACTACTACCCTACGATAGTATCAACTATGATAATATTCTTACCACAATTATTATTCTTAGAAAATTAAAGGAAAATCTACGTTTTCAGCTTATACATAATTTTCTTCTATATTGCCTTAAGCCATCTTATATTATAACAAAGCTTAGAAAAATCTCTTTATTTTGTATTTTTTGTAATTAAAAATAAACATTGTATTTAGAGTAGAATTTGTTTTGTTTTGTATAGCTATTACATAATAAGAGGTCCTCGTGGCTCAGGGGTACACCCCTCTTATTATACAGAATGTAACTGTAACGTGATGGTTGTGGGTTCGATCCCCACTCGAGAAAGTACATTATTATTTCTTAATATTTTTATTTTTTTGCCCTGCGTTGAGTTCAGCTACTCAACACGCAATGCTTCGAAAAAACGAAACGGGGGAACGGAATGTCTTGACACTAGGTTCCCTCTGCCTACCCTGCTATATGCGGGATAGAATGCGAAGCGGATATATATGTTTGTCTATTATATAAATGCATATATAGTGATTCTATAAATATTCCGTGGTGGAGCTTTTCAAAGATCAATATTTCGTTTATAATAATATTTTACCAACAGTTTTTATTCTCTTAAATTAAATAATTCTATCAAATTTTTATTGATCCTCAATTGAATTCAAGCTTTATCAAATAAATTGTGAAATTTTAAATACCATAAACCTTCAAATATTTAATACATTTTCTAAAGCTTCTTTTACCTTAACAAAATTCGTAAACCCAAAAAGCTCATTTGCTGATTACAAATTCAACTGAATAGAATAAAAAAAGCAGTTCATTGATATTCTAGAGTTGGAAAAAATGACGAAAGATTTTATTTGATGAAAGAGGATATTCCAATTGGCTCTTATATAGCCTTTTGTAAACGTGTTTCAAAGAAGCTGTAGACTTATACAAGACGTATTTAAAAAACTTTTTTTTTTATAGATAAAAAACTTTTTTTTTCAGCCAGTTATCACGCAATGCCTCGAGATCGGTTAGAAAGCTAAGAATGAAGTGCAAGAAATTCACAAAAAATAAAAATGTATATCTTTAATAATTTGGGTTGTACAGATGAAAACGTTTTCACATGTTTAATCAATAGAGAAAAATGTTTAGATTTTCTCCAATCCGATAAACAAACAAAAGAACCAAATGAAGCTTACAGCAAATTTACTGAACAAATTCTGTTTATATAAGCGTACTAAATATAGGATAGACCAAAGAAATAAATAAAAAGAAATAAGTTTAAAAATCTTTGTTATAATAAAGAAATAAGTTTGGATTTCCACTTAAGAATGAAGCTTTAATACTTTACGGCTTCTTTTGTCTGTATTCTAGACACATTATACAGACAATTCTAGTCAGTAGCAATTTACTTAATAAGAGCTTTTCCTTTTTTTAACTTCACGCTGTATCCCGCATATAGCAGGGTTGGCAGAGGGAGCCTAGTGTTAAAACACTATGCTCCCCATTTTCCACTAAATTCTGGAGAAATTCTGGATTTCTAAATTCTTCATTGATTGTTAAGTGGCGTAACTTAACGCCACGCTATGAACCCACAACCTGTCGTTTACAGTCACACGCTTATGTTTGCGCCAGGCCTTGCCTCCATTTTTACTTTATATAGATTTTTTTGTGGTGTAGATAAATTTTCGCCATATTTTGTGGAAAGCTATCTCAAGAATCATTAATCGCGTTAAGGTGCGACTTTCATTAACAGATGAGTCTACCTTCTTAGGCTACCTCTTAGGTAACATATAATAAATATATAATTACATATAATTAATATATTGGTATTTAAAGTAGAATGAATTAAATTTTATGAACCTCGTATAATAACTAAAATATTGTTTTAAATTGAAATTTATTTAGATAACGTTGAAGTACAATTTATCAAAAAATATCTACATAATACCTCTTTTTTTGTAGTCGGTTAAAATGATATCTTTATTTATTTTACAATCTTAAGCTATATTGTATAGTTATTAGCTAATGGCTGTTAGCTTAGAAGCTCATATTTTCAATTAGTCTTCCATCGCTAACAAGAAATGGGTATTATGATGACTTAAAATAATATTGCTAGCTTCTTGAGTACGACTTTGTTTGTACTTTACAAAAGTGTCATCAAATTTCTCAAAAGATTAAGAATCCAATTTTTTCCAAAAAAGCAGTCGGCACATTAATTACTGATCTAAATCAAAGGATACCTTGCATTTGAATAAGATACTCGTATTCGTTCTTATATAGGTATTTTATTATTTATACTCAAACCTCTCAACTTCCAGAATTCGCCTGGTTCTGGTCCCACCAGAATGTCAATCTACTCTCTTTCTGAATCCAGGTCTGAAGTTGAAAACTTTTTTTATAAAGATACAACAAGTATAAAGAAATTTATTTCTCTTGGCATCTGTTGACGTATTTAGGTTACATAAGCGTTATCGACGACAGCATACTTGTTTTCGAGCACATTTCTTGTGAAATATTCAAGCATTTTTCCTATAAAATTACCCAAATCTTTCAATGTTAGGAGCGTTTAATATTTAAGTAACCTAATAATATTTTTTCACATGTTCATACAAAAATATTTATAGAAAAGTAGGGATTTAATACAACCTAATAATGGTAGGTATGACACAGATTTTCTTTATTTCTGCTTCCGCTTTTATCCCACACATAGCAGAGTAGGCAGAGGCAACTTGGGAACTAAGTGTTAAGACACTCTGTTGCCATTAAAATACTCCCGCCTCACGGTCGAGTTCTGGGGGCATTGCTTGTAAACTGTTAAAGATTTCATTTCTTCCAATGGGAATCAAACTTACAACCTATTGCGCTTAGTCACAACTTGTACCTCTGCGCGAAGGCTAGTCGTATAGCCTTAACTTTCCTTATATATTGCGTTAAAATAAAAATAACAATTACCGAAGAAAAAAAAATGATATGATTGTTTTAAATATACTATAACTAAGAGCAGCTATATATCTAACAACAAAGTAAATTCGGTATTCTTTGGAAAATGGGAAATGGAATGTTTTAACGCTAGGTTCCCAGTATTTTTTAAAGTAAATATAAATTCTATATTTACTAACTATCCCAATACAGCTGTGTACTAGAACAACATTGTAATAGTAAAATGTAAATTTTGATGTCCTACAGAGATCTAGCCTTTCAAGTCAACCATTGGACTGTACTCCTGTCTTGTATTATTTATTACGTTATATATTTATTTATATTTCAAAAGAAATCTATGCATAAATCAAAACTTTATTATTTAGGCCAATAGCCATTTCATTTGATTTAGGAGTTTTATATCGAAATAGAACAAACATACGTCCTGATATGAAAATATATTTTTATTTTTTTCTCGTACTATCTGCACTTATTGTATTATTTCCTTTTATTATCTGTTATCATTACAATTTAGAGCTAAAATATAATTGCTTTTTTTGTGTAGCGTAACTTAACGCCGCGTTTCGTTCTTCTGGAGCGGGAAAAAATTTACCGTTCCCGTTAATCCATGCAGCAAGGCAGACATACTCCACTGAGCGATGATGGCCTAAATTCTTCTTTTAGGCCTAATTTTTTTTCCCTATACCAGATACCACAATAAGAAACTTTTTCTTATGTGCCATTTTCTCATTTCTTGAAATACAAGTTCATATACTATAGTCCTTTGTCAGATAATCAACTTTTACTAAGACAGTATTTCATTATGTCTTATAGTTTAGCTGAATTATTCGGGTTCTTCATCAGATGTTTCAGTTCTTGAATTTCTTTTATAGTCATTGCTTATAACCTCAACAACAGTAAAAACAACAAACAATCGTAGACCACGTGAATATTTTTCAAATAGACCAACTTTCATAACGATCTTAGCATAGTTTCTAACTTGGAAGTTGAAGCCAACGGAAATTTTATTCAAAATTACGTTTCGCGTAGTCGGTAAAGTAATAAGAAATGTTGCTAATTCGTTGCTAGAAATTTTGCTAACTCCGCGTGTTAAATTTAATTCCTTTTTTTTAAATTTCCATATATTATAATATGCAGAGTTAACTCCTAATTTCGAAGGTTTTTTAAGTATTTTATAAATTATTTTAGCTAATGAAATATCTTTTTCTAAGACACAGATTTTATTTTACCCAAAAAGTTTTATAGTATAATATGAGGACATCGTGACAGCGTCTTACAGTAAACGCCATGATTGTGAGTTCAATCTCCATTTGGGGAAAGATTATATTTGTATTATTTTAATTTTCCCCTTTTCGGTAGACAAAGCACGCTTTACTTTCACCAGTAAAGAATCAAATTAATTTCTAAAATTTTGGCTTGAAGTACGGAACGGAGAGTCTTGATAATTGAAGAGATCGGAGAGATTGAACTAAATATGCGGGATATATCATAAAGCTTGAAAATAATAACTAACTATATACAATAACGACTTAATTTACTACAAAAAAGAATATAATGGAATTGGAAAATGATAACAGTATAATAATTCAGTAATTATTTTATTGAGTCTTTTAACAAAGAAAAAAAGGAATTTTTGAATTCATTTTCACAATTTTCCTTTATGGAATATTTTTCCACGTTTTCTTTTTGATCATTTCGCATTATATTCGTAAATAAGTCTTTATAATTCTTCGCGCTATCAGCTTGTGATATTATATTTTATGAGCCGTTGATTTGGAAAATTAATGTATTTTATGTAAGTCAAATGTTATTAAAATTATTATTTATTTTTTCTATATCTTAAATTTATTTAACACATATAGCTATATTGCGGCGTTGAGTTCCGCCACTCAAAAGTCAATAGATAAGATAGGCAAAAGGAACCTGGCAACCTAGTGTTCTTAAAGGTTGTCCCATTCCCCCTTTCCGCCGAATTCTGGAGACATTGCGTGTTGAATGATGGAACGTGGTATTTGTTGTAGAATTCCGCTCACATATTAAGAATGTATATAATAAATACTTATAAAATTTAATAAAATTTAATAAAATTTTCCAAACTTGTTACAGGAATCTCAGGAAACGTCAAACTATTATAAAAGTGGCATGTATATGAAATAAATTTCAAAGAGAGCAACGATGGCCTTTGAAGAAAATGGAACGTCGAATATAACGCAGACATTGTCAAATTTATTCGAAGAAATGCTTCTAGCTACAGAGCAATCGAATGAAAACAAGAGTGTGGACCTGTCCAAGTTTTTGACGGCTTTGAAGGAGAAATCTACTAAGAGTACGCATGATGCTATAGACTTTGGAACATTGGTGAAGCTGGTGGATGGCTGGCGTTCTAAGCTAAATCTTACTAAACCTACTGAACCAATATGTAATTATTGTGACGGCAGCATACGAGATGTTGTTCTAGCATATAACAGTATACATGGATATGTCAGCTTAATAGTAAGTTGTTGGTATAATTACTATTGAATTTATGCATATAATAATATTGAGCTTGCTTTTTATTTATTTTTTCAGTTTCATATAGCGGTATATATTCCGCATAGCCTAGTGTTAAGACACTCCACTCTCCACTTTTCACTGAATGAGGGCATTACGTGTTGAATAGCGGATCTCAGCGCCGCTCTTTCAAGTGGGAATGGCCCCCACAACCTATTATATTTAAAGTCATAGACCGTACAGGTCCCCTCGAACTTTTTATAATAATAATAATAATGCGTTTTTTAGAATAAATAATAACAAATATAATTTTGTGACAATTTTCTAAGTTATTTGGTTCTTTTAATTGAAACAGCCTCAGGCGATTTTTGATTAATGTTCTTGAGAAACATATGAAAATATATTATAATATTCTTCTATTCGTATTACAATTTAAACCTAAAGCTATCTACTTAGTTCGTGGGTAGACATATTGTTAACGATTTTGTGGCATACTACATCATTTTAATTAAGTACGTATGTAAAAGTTACTGTACGGGATATTTTACTTCAAATCTATGTTATCTCAAAGAAATAACATAAATATATACAACAAACAATTAATAACTATAATATATTTAATTGCTTTTCAAAAAATATTTCTTATTAAATAATTCATATTAATTGTAGAGAAAAAGCTTAAAAAATAGATATACCTATTAAAAGAAAAAAAAATGCTATAACTATCTACACCGTTTATCATAGTTAGTCCAGGTTTGCACTTGAATAATTATATCCGACAGTAATTAATGGGTTCAAATTACACACGGGGGAGTGTTTAATGTTTATGTAGGTACTATATACATACGTAAGTAAGTGTTTACATAAAGTGTGGCCTTGGCCTTAAATATCTAAATTAAAATACATCTAAAATTAACAAAGCATTGTTAAACATTTATCCATCCATACCTATATTATAAATTCGAAAGTAACTGTGTCTGTCTGTCTGTCTGTCTTTTACGCACCGGGCCAGGGCCAAACCGCTAATTTAATTGTGATAAAATACTCATATAGAGATACTTGAGGGTCTCGGGTTGGACATAGGATACTTTTTTTCTCATATTTGTAATATTTTCGATATATACCAATATATTAAAATACTTATTAATTTGATATGCAATTTATTCCGCCATGTTAATAACAACCATCGCTATGCGACCGTTGCTAAGCAACGATTTGCAAAGTTTGTTGTTAGAAAACGTACGGGAAGTATTTTACAGGTTTTGATTGAGTTTCATGTAAATTGCAGTTTACAGTCAGACTTTTAAATGCTCGTTTCTTTTGATTGATGGACAAATCCTCACAAAGAACTCCTATAAGGTTCTTCTTTGTCTATATAATAACAATGAACATCATAGCCCAAATATATAAAAAATAAGCTGAAATAAAATAATTCAAAAGACATCCCAAATAATAAAAAACACTGGTCTCACGCGTATCTTTTATAATGCTTAAAATAATAAAAGAAATAAAACTAACTATTGTACCTGTCGAGTGTATGTTATCTTTTCATATTTACCCATGTCCATGAATAATTTTAATATATATAAAAATAAAACAAAGTAGAACTTTATGGAAATGGTGCTAGAAAGTTGTATTACAAAGTACTCGTACTTAGTTGGAATTATTAATATTTTTGGTAAGCCATATTTGGAAAGACATCAGAAAATGATATAATAATTAATAAGTCGTTTTTTTCAAATTTAATGATTGCAAAATTGAAATTTACTTATATGAATTGAAAATCGAAATAATCGAATAAAATAAAAAGTCTTGGTAATTTGGCATTGGAGAAACCTTGACTTTAGTTTTCTAACAGATCACGCTTAATGCCTGCTGGTAAAACACTTGGGGTTGGTTTACTATACAGAAATACGTAGAGAATGGAAATTAGAGAGACAGAGTGAAAAATCACTTATTTTCATTTAGTACAAAACTCCGAAAATAAAACACATACTCGTATGTATATTTAGCTTAAATTACCAAAGCAATCAAATATAGAAATGGTACATACGGAAAAACATTATTAAAAAGATCGGCCATCAGTAAACGATCGAGTGGCAAACATAAACGGTCCTAATTGACGTTTGCGTTCACAATTCATTAGCAATAAATTGTGAATCCGAACGTTTTAAGCGTTTTTAATGGTTTTGGCTGTACGGATAATAATAGATACGCATATAGATACCGTAACCACGTATGTACGTCAGCACTGGATGAAGGACAGGCTAAATAAACGTATTTGCATGATATTTGAAATACTATCGACCCCGTTTAGGGTATTTCTTAAACAAGAGATAAGCTAGTTTTTTGTCAGTTTAAGCCCAAAATTGGTGATGTTTTTCTTTAACTTTATACTGTATTCTGCACATGGTAGGGTAGGCGGAGAGAACCTAATGTTAAGACACTCCATTCCCCATTTTCCGCCATCGTGACACATGGGCACAAAGCGTGACTATAAACGAGACAACGTATCTCGTTATTGTGGGTTCGATTTCTACTCGAGAAAATTGAATATTCAATATTTTCACATCTTCGCTCAGGTGTGGAGTCAAAAAGCAGCTTTGAATTTCGACATATAACATGAACTGGGAATGGGGAACATAGTGCTAAAGGTTGGCACGCTCGGAACGCCATATTAGAAAGAACAGAACAGAACATAGTGCTAAAGGAATCAGGTTTCCTTTGTCTATCATGCAAAGTCTAGGACGTGACGCTAAAAAAATTAGAACAATCAATTAGGACAAAGAAATTAAGTAGGATAGGCAGCCTTAGATTCATTTAATAAACCAATCCTTTGAACAGTGCTTGTATGAGAAATAAAAAAAACAATACAAAAAATTATTCCTAAGCACGAATTTATAAATCTTGTAATAATAAATGTAGTGTTAACACTAGTAGGTACAAGTTCATATTTTATGTGGCCATTACACCGCGTTGTTTGATATTCCAATAACCTTCTCGTAAATTAAACAGAGTTGTAAAACCCGACTGAAAAATGTAACAGCCATAATTTCCGCAGTAAGATTTCTCGTTACTTTTACGTGATCTTTAAATTTAATGTTTTGTGAAACATCGTGAAACATCGTGAAACAATCACTACGAGGCGTTGGATACTAGACTATAAATATGGCACCGCGTGATTCGATTCACATACGTACGTGATTCCATTTTACTATCTATCTTTTTTTGGTTGTAAATGTTGTATGATGTGAGAAAAAATATTTACTTTAATATTAATATTTCTAAATTTCTTAAATTGATGCTTGATGAAAACTGATACAAAAAATCAGTCAAACCTTTCCCTCGGGTAGGATTTGAACTCAAACCACGTTCATTTAAGCTAATACACTATATCGCAAATATACTAAGATGGCGTTGACTTTATTAAAATTAAATCAAATAAAATCAGCTTCATGCTCTATACCGCGTAAAGTAGAATCAGTAGAGGGAACCTCGTGCTAAGAAACTCCGTTCCCCTCATCTCGCCAATGAGTTGCGTATTTTCGAGGCATTGGCGGAACTAAACGCCTCGCTTTGCCTTGCTACCACAGCAAACAAATAAAAATATTAATAAATAATAATTCATTTCCACTAGTGGCAATCAAATCCACAACCAGCGTGGATACAGTCACACTCTTGTACCACCCAGCCAAGACGGCCTCTACTATAAATTGTATATATTTCAAAACAGTACCTTTATCTATATATATAAAAGGACTTGTCCTCACTGACTGAGGTAAGACGCACGCACAGCCGTAACCGCTCATGATAAAAACGTGAAATTTGGACAGATGCTTACTTTCGTAATCTGGACATCCACTAAGAAGGGATTTTGAAAAATTTTAATCCTAAAGGGGTGAAATAGGGAATAAAAGTTTGTATGGAAAAAAACTAAATCGGCACCAATTTTTATAAAATTTGAAATTCAGACTCTTAAAAGTATTTAATTGAACACATGTTTCATGGTTTTCTAGAATTCTTCCCCTAAGGGTGCAAATAAGGGGTTGAAAGTTTATATGGAAAAATCTTTAAAACGCCACCGATTTTTATAAAATTTTAGATTTAGACTCTTAAAAATATTTCATTGAACACATGTTTCGTGGTTTATTAGAATTCACCCCTAAATAAGCAAGCGAAGCTGCGCGCGTCCGCTAGTATTAGATAAATACGTAATATATATTTATAAGTGATATTTAATATGGCAAAAATAAACAAGTAATTTTGGGTATAGCCAAAGAGAGTAATGATAATAATACCGAATATTTAAATAGGTTGTTTACACGAGCCATTAGCTAGCCAGATCGATATAGGATCCATAGCAACTATACAAACTTTACCTTTAATTATATTCGCATAAAGCTTGTAGTCCAGTGGTGTAGAATAACATACTTATTTATTAGCTTACAGGCAGCTTAGCACAGGTAGGTAGCCAGAGAGAACCTAGTGTTAATACACTCCAATCAACATTTTCCCTCGAATTCTGGAAGTATGTTGAGTGGCGTAACCTCCTTTGCTCCGACACCAGAGAGAAGAAATTGGAAATATTAAATATTTCATTTCCTCGAGCGGGAATCGAACCTGTTGCGCTTACAGTCACTCTTTAAGTCCCTGAGCCACTACTGGCTTCTATTGTACTTTAGTGTTTAAATAAAGTTATTATTATAAGCTGTTATGTACATTTAAAATAACAATAATAACTTATATTCTATTCTATTTAAATATGTCTGTAATAATATGAAATTTCGATTTAAACTTTTGTAATAATAAACACATATTATGAAAATTTTAAACTGTTATAATAATAAGTCAACATGTTTTCAGTTACATATACTCGTACTATTTATGGAAAAATATAAGACTGTTTTTTTATTTTAAAAGAATATGAATAAATAAGTAGTCTAAACAATTAATCAATAAAAAAAAAAGGAATAATTTTCTCATAGATAACATTGTCCAAACTGGATCATCAAGAACCAGCTTTGAAATAAGAAAAGTTTCATCAAAATCGATTCACCTAATCCAAAGTTCTGAGATAACGAACATAAGAAATCGATTAAAAAGTAAATAATTTTTGTTTTGTACAGGTATGCCTTTTCGGCAGCTTAGCCAATGCGTTAAACGTCGCTGTGTTGACAAGACGTGATCTGGCTGCGGCACCTATCAATCGCCTCCTGAAATGGCTGGCGGTAGCCGACGTGTTCGTGATGATGGAGTATGTGCCATTTGCTATTTATAGATATCTGGTAAGTTTTATAAGATATAAGCTGATATTAATAATAATAACTTTTATATACTTATTGTGTACTATATTAAAAAAAAAATGTTATATTCTATTAAGCACATGTTTTTAGCTTCATGCTAGATCCCGCACTCATCAGGGTAGGTAAAGGGAACCTAGTGTTAAGACTAAGAATTCCGTTCAATTGTCAACAATAGGTGTTGAATGGCGGATCTTAGCATCGCACTTTGTCTTATTACCAGAGCAAAGAAATCTAATTAATTCCACGAGACGAAATTGAACCCACAACTTTCACGTTTTTAACTACCGATTTGAGACCAATATGAAATTTCATCCTCCATTTTTTCCCCTCAGTATTTCCTTCCTTTTTATTTTTATCAAATTTAACAAGGCTATTGTTGCAATACCATTACCTAGATATATTCTTTTTCACAAATAGGTTAAGAATAATATAATTTAGTAAATCGTATATACCGTATGTGATATATATACCTAGCGATACCGGACTTCGGCGGTCGCAGTTAAGTGAAAATAAATTAAATATAATCATTCCCCCAAATGGTCATTGAATCTACAACCTTCGCACAACAAACAGATGTTGTGCCACTGTACCACGACGACCTCATTCATTGGATGGAGTATGTTTAATATTATTCCGTTCCATTTGGAATTCTAATACCTGCATAACATGAATATTGAATGTATTAAATGCAACGTTGAAGATTTGGCCTTTCATATCAAAAAGCTTTACCAATCTTGTTGGAAATTAGAATTTATGAGAGGTCTTTTCTATGAATTGGTTATATTCTATATATTAGTAGGAATAAATATTAAATATACTAGAGAGGTTATCGTGGTTGAGGGGCACAAGGGTGTGACGTGATTGTTGTGGGTTCGATCCCCACTCGATGGAATTAATTATTATTTATTATTACAAGGCAAAAATCCGGCGTTTAGTTCCGTCTCTCAACACACGCCGCCTAGTATTTAGACAAATAATAGGATCCCTTTGTCTGCCCTGGTGTATGCGGGATACAGCGTGAAGTTGAAAATAAACGAAATTGAAATAAAAAATATATATATCGTTAACGTTATTTGTTAAGTTAGAGAGTAATCAGGAAACTCGTAACGTATCTCGGGCGCACTATCTACTAACAATCTAGATAAGCTCTTAAGTGCATGTAAAGATTAAGCTTTCGATAACAATGATTATTATAAAAGCGTTTCTTGTATACAGGTATTAAACCTGTTATAATATTTTCATTTTGTTTAATATACTCGTAATAATTTTTTTATATATTAGGATAAGCAGACAGTGTTAAGACACTCTTCTATCCACTTTCCACAGAATTCTGGAGACTTTGAGTTTTGTTAAAGCGAAGAAATGGAAATATTTAATATTTAATTTCCCCGAGTGGGTATCGAATACATAACCTGTCGCGTTTAAGTATTTTTTTTAAGAACTTTATTTTTGAGTAATACGATTTTACATATTTTTATTTGTAAATAACTTAATTTTAATGTTTATTTTTGAATCGCCATACATCAACGAGTTATAATTAATTTATATAAACGAGTAATTGATGGATGAATTTAGATATCTAAATTTAATTTAGTTAAAAACAACAAGTGACGTTTAAACACCTACAACTAGGAATCCCCTAAAAAAAGGCATTTTAATACGAAGAAGTGTGGACAAAAGTTCACGCACCGTTAGTCACACTTGGCTAACATGGATATATATAAAATAAACACAAAGTGGAAAACTTTGAAAAAAAGGGGGGAACAATACGGATGATTGAAAAAAAAAACTGTTTTTAAATGATAATAACGAAGTTTTATTTAGTTTCGACAATTTTAAAGAAGAACTCGAGAATTTTTCAATTTTAAGGCTTTATAAATTTATGTCTACACAATGTTATTTTCTTAAGAGTAAACTTTAATTCTATTTGAATACTTTGTCTCATGTATTTCTAAAGAAATTGAGTTCTCTTCAGTTTATTTGCATTTTAAATGCAATTCTATTTCTCGGATTTTTAATATATAAAATTTTATTATACTTAAAGTTAGATTTAGACTTTTATATATTTTTTTTTATATTGTATCTCACATGAGCCTAGTGTTAATACACTCCTCTCCCCACTTTCCACAAGTTTCTAGAGGCATTGCGTGTTGAGTGGCGAATATCAATTACACGCTTTGCCTCGGCACCAGAAGAAATAAAAATATTCAATATTTCATTTTCTCGTATCGGAATCGAACCCCCAACTATTACAATATACGCTTGTGCCCCTGAACCACTGGCCTCAGTTTTTATATATTTCTATTTATTAATATATATTAAAATTGCATCTACAGATATTGCCGGGTCAACGAGAAATGCCGTACAAGTGGGCTGCCTACCTCCTATTCCATATGCATTTCGCACAGATATTTCACACTGCATCGATTTGCCTCACACTCTCGCTCGCTGTATGGAGATATGTTGCTATAAAGTGAGTATTATATTAAATTTTATTGATATTATTAATATATATATATATATATATATATATATATATATATATATGTGTGTGTGTGTGTAACGTATATATCTAAGGAAAAGCAGTCGAGGCCAGTCGTGGTAGAGGGGCTCAAAGTGTGTGACTAAACGCGACTGGTAGTGGGTTCGATTTTCGCTCCAGAAAATGAAATCTTTTAATCATTTCTTCATTTTCTTCATTGCATTTCCCGCTGAACTCTGGAGGCATTACGTGTTCAGTGGAACTCTACGCCGTGCTTTGCCTCGACACCATTGCGAAGAACATGGAAATATTAACTAGACCTCGAGTGGGAATCGAACTATCAACCCATCACGTTTACAGTCAAACTTAGTGCCTAGACAACTGGCATTTATGTTTTCATTCCTATTCTTATCTGTTTAACCTTTTGAAATATTTTTCCTTCGAATTTTTCTTCAGCTAAACAGATCTTTAATTAAAAGCTTGGTTAATTTAAGCTCAATACTGTTTATCCTCTACATCTATTTCAGGCATTCAACGCCAGAAGCCCACTATAAACATCAAATTCCTTATAATGTTAAAATATTATACATGTTATCTTAGTAAAAAAATGTTGCTTATAATATATTGATGAAAATATACTTGGAGGGTGAGGCGTATGACTGGAAACGCGAAAAGTTGGGAGTTCGATTCCCACTTGAAGAAATGAAATATTTAATATTTTCATTTCTTCGCTCTGGTGTCGAGGCAAAAGCGCGCCGTTGAGGTCTGCCACTCAACATGCAAAGAATTCAGAATTTGGCAGAATTCGGCGGAAAATGGAGAACGGAGTGTCTTAACACTAGGTTTCCTCTGCCTCCTCTATAATACAAAAATATATGTACTACCAGAACCTTAATCTTTGACAGAAAATCGGAATTTACTGTAACATATATGAAACTAATTGTATAATCGGCATTCCGCTCCGAGAATTCTCTAACTACCCTAATTGCCCCCAGATATTCGGATAGAAACCACGTCCTGTGCACAGAGAGACGATGCAGCACAGCTATTCTAAGCAGCTTTATTCTACCACCGATCCTTTGTATTCCTACGTTTATGGTAAGTTATATAAAGTTTTGGAACTATAAATATGTATGTAAAATTTTAGTTTTGTTATTTAATTTGACATTCAGGTTCACCATTTTTTTTAATATCTTGCTCGTATTATTTTTAAATTTCGTATGCTGGAATTAATCTTCTATATCTATATATATAAAATCGAAAGGTCAGTCACTCATCAGGAAACCTCTGAAACTACATGTGCTAGGAATCTCAAATTTTGCATAGGAGTTACTTATAGGATGTAGGTGCTCGCTAAGACGGGATTTGCAATATTCGACTTCTAAGGGGTTATTTTTGGGGTTGAAAGTTTGTATGAAACTTCGTTACTATAAATGTAGGTGTCTCAAATTTTGCATGGACGTCTTATAGGACGTAGGTACTCATGGAGAGAGAAATTAATAATAACGTAGTTCACGCAGGCGAAGCCGCGGGCGGGCCGCAAGTCATAATATAAAATTTACAAATTTGATGTAGATTTTGTTGGTATTATTAACCTTTTGTAATAATAAGCAAGTTTCAAGCATGCCCCAGGCGTATTATTTTTTTGAATTGTTAAAAAATATATATCTATGTATATATGTGTTATAAAAGAATTATTGAACGAACATAAAAAAGTAATTTCAAGCTAAAGACCAAAAATTTCCATTTGATTACTCGTGATATGGTTTATAACCGTTAACCTTTCCTCATGAAATAAACCCTGAGATTAAAAATACAATGGCTTCGCTCACTTATAATATATACTCGTATACATACATTCAATGGATCGTGAAATCATAAAATTCCAAAGTGTCTTATTAAATTTATTATTGATAGTAGAAACTCACATTTTATATTTTTTATATTATTTTTCATCTTGCTGAAGTTAAGAATATATTCTATAACACTACTCTATTTCTTTCTTTATATAGGAATTTAATTTTATAATTTAAATTACTTTAAATATTAAAATCAAACATAATTTCTTTTAAACAGGTCTTTGACATACACACAGCTGTTGTCCTGGAACCAAACGGCCCTATGATACTCTACCACGTAGACTCCGACGAAGAAGGTCAACTTTATCAAATAAACTTTTGGGTGCACGCAGTTGTTATTAAACTGCTGCCTTGTTTCATACTGACGATGATAAGCTTATGGCTAATTAGAGAAGTATACAGTGCAAACGAGCACCAAAAGAAGATAAGAGTTTACAACGCCTGTCCCACAAACGATAAAACTTTGAAACGTCTATACAAAGGAGATAGGAGAACAAATAGAACAACGAAAATGCTTGTCGCAGTTTTGCTATTATTTCTGGTAACGGAGCTGCCTCAAGGTGTTTTAGGACTTTTGAGTGGGGCTTTGGGCCGGTGTTTTTTCAAACGTTGCTACGATTTATTTGGAGAGTTGATGGATGCTCTAGCATTGTTGAATGGGGCTATCAATTTTGTCCTCTACTGTTCCATGTCGCGGCAATTCCGAATGACATTTCGGCAGCTGATGTGGCGTGCTCATATCCATCGCTGGCCACCACCACAGACTTCGCACTCGGATGGCTTAAATACGTATGTATTAATTATTAATATAGAATAATAATAATAAGCATATATACTATAATTACCTATTCTCCTATCACATATTATTAACGTTTAGTATTTGCATAGTCCACTTAGGCCAATGTTAGACAACCCGCTCCCCTTGTGTGGATTCATAGCATGTTGAGTGGCGGGAGTCAACGCCGCGCTTTGCCTCAACACCAGAGCGAAGAGAATGGAAATATAAATATTTAATTTCATCGAATGGGAATCGAACCCACAACCTGTTTCGTTTACAGTCATACCTTATGTCCCTGCACTACGAATATTATACATATTTTATATAAATAAGTAAATTTCATAACAATATTGAATTATTTATTTTTTCTTTTTTCCAGGGCGAAAACATCGGTTCCTTGAAATAAGAAGAAACAAGAGAGGCAGGCGTTTGTTCTAAAACAATTTGTATAAAGTATAACATACAATGTTATTATGTTATATACTCTAGTCATTGATGTAATATATCTTTCATAGAAACGTAATTTTATATAAGCTATTTTAAGTAAAATTAATTTTCAATAGTTGCTACTAGAAGTAAATAATATGCGTATATATTAACAAAGTAAGATAAAAAAATGACAGTTCCTAAGTAAAGTATCGAAAGTGAAAAATTGCAAGTACCTTTTATTGCTGTTTTGAGAGAAATGTTCGATTACATATACATTTAAAAAATGCATAAATAACTATTTATTTGCAATTTAGAAAAAAATATATTAAAGCTACACTTTTTTAGTAGTTTAAAAGAGCGATAAAAACATTTTCAATTTTTCGTTTTCGATACTTTACATACCGAAAACTAAGTATGTAGAAAAAAATTATATAATATGTAATTGTTTAAATAATAATTGATAAAATTAATATTAAAAATGAATTAACGTATATCAAAAAAATTCTTGAAAGGAATTTCTAAAGTAAAATCCTTAAAAAAGTTTTTGCTAAATATTTTTTGAATACAATCGTTATTTAAAAAAAATAAAATAAAATGTAACTTATGTTATGTTCCTTCTAATACCTCTAAGAATATGTGTACCAAGATTCATAATAATCGGTTGAGTAGTTTTGGCGAAAAAGTATAACAAACAAACCTACATTCATTTAATTTTATAATTTTAGTATGACAAATTAAGGCATATTGGTATGTAATGTAAATAGCTAAGATGATGGCTTGTTCTAATTGTAAAAGCAAAGATTGTGTACTATAGCAGTTTAATAAATTATTTAGATATATAATTATTTAAATATAAAGACAAATAATAATTGAAATTTCCCAGCTCTAGCAAGATAATGCGCGGCGTTGAGTTCTGCGAACTCATGTGATGTCTAGATTTCGAAAGGAAAGTCGAGATCGGCGTGTCATGACCCAAATATCTCTCTGCCTACCTTGACGTATGCTAAAGAATGTACAGTCGTGGCTCATGGCACATGCGTGTTACTATAATCGATTCCCACTTGAGGAAATATTAAATATTTTTTAACCGACTTCTGTAAGAAAAGGAGGTTATCAATTCGACTGTATTTTTATTTTATTTTTTTTTATTTTTTATGTTTGTTACCTCATAACTTTTAACTGGGTGAACCGATTTTGATAATTTTTAGGATAAGGTATAGCTTCCCGAATGGTCCCATTTTTTTTGGTTCATGTCTGACAATGGTATCCATGAGAAAATCACATAAGTCTTAAATTTGCATTATGCATGTGCGCGACTAATAGCCGAATAACTCAATGTCGCGCCAACCGATTTTGATGATTCTTTTTTTATTTGAAAGGATACACTTCAAAGATAATTTGGTGAAAGTTTGGTTATACTGTAATAGTTACAAGCAAAAACTTTTTAAATTGATGTCAGAAGTGAGATTCCTGATGGTTGCATTTCTTTTCAACCAACCTCAAAAAAGAGGATGTTCTCATTTTCAACCAACTTCAAAGAAGGGAGATTCCCAATTCGCCCGAATACTTTTTATGTATGTTCTTGTCAATATACCAAAATGTAACTTTGCACAAAAATAATATCTAATTAAATGAAGTTTTACATAGGACAATCACAACCACTCGTTGAGAATCACTACCACCACCATCACCACTCGTTCAAGAAGCATCATTTTAAGATCTACCCATCATTTAAAATCATAAAATAAATTAATTTATAACAAAAAGAAAAACCGACTTCTAACAACGAACTAAAAAGTGAAAAATAATTTTACAAAGATTTTATAATTTTGAAGTTGGTGTCAAACTACTGCTACAACAACCTTACTACAATATCTAATTACTAAGCCTGTTTGTTTTACTTGGCACCGACTTCAAAATTATAAAATCTTTGTAAAATTATTTTTCACTTTTTAGTTCGTTGTTAGAAGTCGGTTTTTCTTTTTGTTAAAAATTAATTTATCATATGCTCTGGTAACAAGGTAAATTGCGGCGTTAAGTTCCGTGAAATATTCGCCCAAAGACAGTTGTCTTTGGGCGAATATTTTAGACATTGTAAAAGAAAAAAGAATTATGACAAAATAATTGTATAAACTTTCAAGTAGGTTACAAAAATATGTCCATTCATACTAACGTCATGCAAAAGCTAATTTCGCTTAAAATGTGTAATAAATTTAGGGATTGCTTACATTTTAAATAATGAATGTATTACAACGGAATCCATCCCAACGTTAATCCTGAGATTAAGTTTTCTCATTTAAACCTACCCTTTACATACCCTGGACTACCCTGGTTTTTGTCAAACGTAAATGTTTTTTAGCATTACGCATATCCTGAATAGTAACTAGAAAAATTATAAATTATAATAGCGATAAATAAATATCTATATAAGGACGTCGTAGCGCAGTGGCATGGGTGTGACTGTAAGCCGATGGTCGTGGGTTCGATCCCCACTCGAGGAAACGAAATATTTACTTAAATTTATATTTCCGTTTCTTCATCCTGTGCGGCGCGGCGTTGAGTTCCGCCACTCGACACGCAATACCTCCAGAAATCGGCGGAAAGTGGGGAACGGAGAGTCTTAACATTATGTTCCCTCTGCCTTTTGATTTGATTTTAATATCTTATAACAAGTAATGTAATAGCAACAATTAAATAACGTGAGTGTAAATCAATTATCTCAATCTCTCTGCCGCCCGTACCAAATCGCGAGAGCATTTAGATGAACATGATGTAGAGGGGAAAAAGAAGAGCGTAGTAAGAGTAATCTAATTTCCCAATAATCTAGATACTGTTAAGCGGCCGAACTCTAACGTCGTGCTTTACCTTGTTAAAAGAGAAAAAAAATTAAAATAATAATATATTGTTCCGAATGGGAGTCGAATCCACAACCTGTCACGGAGACCTCATGATGCATAAATGTTATTTCTAAAATTTTATATAATGTTATCAGACATGTTTTAGCTAAGCTATAATATAAGCAAAACTGACTATGTATAATTTGAAAAATTTCAAAAAAATAATTTTATTTGTGAAACCACTTTTTTACAAGAGAATTTTTTATTTCAATATTTTAAAAAAATATATTTAATACTTTACTATTATCCTAAATGTTTTCTTATGAAATATTTATATATATTATAATAAAATTTAATAAAAATATGAATTAATAACTGTCAATGATATTTTCTTTATTATCCCCATACCATACTTTAGTAAGAGAATTACTTACTTTCTTTAGAATAAATATAGTCATATACTTATTATAATTAGTTTTTTATACCGAAATATCATATAATGTTGACGTTGCTATAGAGCACAGCAGTTAAAATGTTTCTATTTTTTTTTACTATAGCTTCATGCTGTATCTCGCAGATAGCAGAGGCAATAGGGAAACTAGTGTTAAGATATTCCGTTCTCTAAAAAAATATTTTTCCCTGATGAAAGCACTTTATTACAAGCGACTTTTTTTTTCAATATGTTACAAAATGTAAAATAATCTACTGCTAAGATTTCTATAATTCTGTATAATTTCTATAAATAAGTACATATACTATAATAAAAAAGTAAACAAGTTTACTTATATTTTCACACAAATATAAATTAAGATAATAAAAAGATAGTAAAAGAATCACATATCTATTTGAAGTTCGTATAATATTAGGGGGTGTTTTTCACAATGGCACCTAAAAGTTTCACGTAACAATAAATATCAAATGAAATAAACTTAGACCTTTGTACATCTAAATCATGTTCAAAGAATAACTAATGTCTATTTTTAGCTAAAACAGAATAGTAAGACCTTCAGGCGTACCAACTGTAGTCTAGACATGATTTTGTCACTTTTGTTATGAAAAGGGATCCATTTTGTACGTGTTTCTAAGTAATTGTTACAAGTATTCCACTTACAAAAAATGTATATAATAATTATATAAGATTTACAGGTAGGACGCAAAACGTGGTATGAGTTCCACCACTCAACATACAAGGCTTTCAGAATTCGAAAAGTTGAGAGCGGAGTGTATTAGCACTATGCTGTCTCTACCTACCATGCCATATATGGGATATAGCATGAAGCTAAAAGAATTAGGAATTTTTCCAGGTATCTATTTCTGCTGAAATTTAGTTTGAGTTAATATCAGCATATGTCAGATATTATATTTTTCCATTGCTGAAATAATATAATTAAACGCTTTTGTGTTTTTATAGCCTGTTCTAAATGGTTCATTAATTTCATTATTTTTTCATACTATTTATATAGGAGTATAAGAACTTCTAAATAAATTAACATACACAACAGTAGTTCTTGGTTATTATTTTGTTAAGAGGTTTATTTGATAAAAAAAGATAGATCCGGTCTATATTTTCGCCCACACTATAATTTTGTTTTCCTTTAATAAATCATTGAGAAAAAATTATATTCATAAATAAAATATTAGCCAAATATATTTTTTAATCTTGTGTTATTTACACATTGCTCGGTAGGCAGAACCGAGTACCTAATATAATTTCCCACTTCCCACCATAATTACAGACATTGCTTGTTGAGAACTGGAACTAAACCTCGCAAATTGTCTTTCGAGAGTAAAAAATGGAAATTATTTTAAAACAATAATTCCCGCGAATGGGGATCGAACCCGTTCGGTCCCCATCGGCATCATCTAATATTGATATAATTAAAATATATACTTGTTTGGCGTAAGGCTGTTGCTAAGAAACGTGAATACTACTTATTAATTATAATCTGTAATTACAGACAAAGGCTTAAATGTATTAAAGCACGTGAAATATATAATTAAATTGAGTAATTTGACACAAGTACAGCTGTGTGATCAAAATCTTAATTATAATCTTGTTAAGCTATATCAATATATTAGACATAAACTTGTCTAGTGATTCACGAACGTATTATGTCTATCTAGGTTCTATTTCTAGGTTGAGTGGAGCATCTAGCAGATCGGCAAGCGTAGCGTAGGGCGCCGTTCAGCTCGATGGACCGACGACCTGAAGAAGGTTGCTGGCTTCGACTGGATGCGGAAGGCGGAGGATCGGGAGCTTTGGCGCACCCTGGAAGAGGCCTATGTCCAGCAGTGGACCCGAAAAGGCTGATTTGATTGATTGATTGATTTGATTGAGTTTCTATTTAGCCATTGTAAAATAAAAGGAAAGGAGGTTCACAAATTGCTCAGACATCAAAACTAATGTCAAGATAATCCATTTTTTATTTAAATGAGATAATAATTCCAGATGGCTTAAATATCCAGATGGCTTAAATGTCAAAATATTCCAATTTCGATTTAAATGAGATAATAAGTCTAGATGGCTTAAATATCCAATTATTTACAACATAAATATGAACGCGTTGACGCAAAGCACGTTGAGTTCACCACTTTACACAGAATGCCTCCAGAATGCGGAGTGTCCTAACACTAGGTCCCCTGCCAACCCTACTGTGTGCGGGATACAATGTGAAGCTGACTTTTATTCCTCAAAATAGTTCGCTAGAAATTATCCGACAAAATGAACGCACACGTTCCTGCCTACATAATATTTCATATGTGTGACGTGAGATCATAAATCAGGTAAAGCTCGAGCTCAAACCATTTAACCGAACGAAACATTTTTGTCAGTTAGGGCGAACTTCTCATTTGAAAATGGGAAAAATGTTTTTTTTTTTACTTTCTGAATATAGTTTCAGGTAATATTAAAAATTAAAAAACTTTTTTATTCTCTTTTCTTCCAAATTCTGGAGCCACTTTGCTTCTCTTATTTCTATAAGAGAGTCAAATCATATTCAAATTAATTTTCACAAAGACAAAGGCATTATAAAAAATGCGTTTTTCCTACGTGTTAATCCTAACCATGTAAGAAACAAAAGATAGAAAGAAACAGAAACAGAAACTAGATTCGCGAAACACTAACATTAATAGATAGATAATAAAAATAGATAGACAACTACAGAATAACAGTTATTATTTATATACATACATAATAATATACATATGTATACATAATTTTGGATTTGGCCGTCGGTGGCGCAGCGGCATACGGGTGTGACTGTAACGCGACGGTTGTGGATTCGATTCCCACTCGAGGAAGTGAAATATTTATGTTCCACGCAATGCCTCCAGAATTCGGCAGAAAGTGGAGAACGGAGTGTCTTAACACTAAGTTCCCTCTGCCTACCCTGCTGTGTGCGGGATACAGCGTGAAGCTGATTTAATTTAATTTAATATACGAGTATATAGATACTGACAAAATATTTATTAAATGCCTAAAACAATTTTGGCACGAACCAAAGCTATTATAGGTAAGTGCCTTTGGTTGACAGTATTGTCTTTACCAATTGATGCAAGCCAATACATCTCTATGGCTC
Source organism: Heliconius numata (assembly GCA_016802625.1). Taxonomy (NCBI): domain Eukaryota; kingdom Metazoa; phylum Arthropoda; class Insecta; order Lepidoptera; family Nymphalidae; genus Heliconius; species Heliconius numata. The sequence continues at coordinate 55,888 of JAEBDU010012169.1, read as the reverse complement.
GTTCCAACGTAATATAAAATCACAGACAGACTGACAGAGTATATATTACGTAGAAGGATATTTACTCAACGAATACTTTAATATTTGTAGGGGAAGAGGGAGTCTTAATGGGGGGGTCTTTTGTATGATATATGGAGTGGAAGCTCATTCCAGTATGTATAAGTACAGGCAGACTTATTTATTTGTGTAAATAATTTTTAATTAACAATTAATTTATAATTACTAATCTCTAAAAAAAGTCTAGTGGCTTTTCGACACAACCTATGTCCATGATCACAAAGTGCCAAATTTAACTCTCTACGACTCTCTGTCCTTCGTGGGCCCCATTCTCTCCAGATACTCCGACTCTAGAGATAAAGCGTAAAGCTAAAGTAAGTTATACAAATTATACATAGAAACCAATTTAATAGTTTATGTAATTAGCTTCTTAATCCTACTATTTCTTATATTGTATGTCAATATAGTGCTTCAAAAAAATTTAATATTTTTCTATGCACTCCCTTATCATATCTTGATGGTATTTCTCAAACCACTTCCTCTAAGGTATCAGCCAAACCATAATTTGTTAAAGCTATGCCACACCTAGACAGGTAACTAATATCGGGTAACGACCAATAAATGCGGCCAAATTGCGTATTTATTCGCTAAAAGTTATGAACCATGAAAAAACAAACGCAGTTTACGACTTAAACCAATAGTATAAGTAATCTAAGGGCTTTGGACCGTTTGTTCAAATAATTCAAAGCGACCAAACCCCTGTACTTAAGAGATGAAATTATTAGCCATTTTGTTTTTGATGTTTTTTTTACAAATATTTTTTTTCGAAATCGGAAAGAAGGTGTATCTTGATATTAAATTCTCTCTACATATGCAAAAAAGAATAAAATAGTAAAATACTGTAAATAATATTTAAGTCGAAGAATAATAATAATAATAATAATAAACTCTTTATTTCACACCATAATACATAGCATAAATTAACATTTACAATAGCTTAAAATAATAATAATAATAATAAAATGTGAAAAAGGCGGCCTTATCACTAAAAGTGATCTCTTCCAGGCAACCGAATTGTAGGAATAGATAGAGGGGTGCGGGCATAGTGCGTGGGAAAAAAAATAAATAAAAATAATAATTATGTCAATACACGAAAATTAAAAACGATATATATACATATATATACACACATAACATATACATAAATATATATACTAGAAATATATAAAAATAAATAAATAAATAAATAGAGTATAATACATATAATGCATAAATATAATAAATATAAATATTAGTAAATATATAATAATGATACACTACAATTGAAGATAATAGTTTTTTACTTTATATTTGAATGCTTTCATAGACTTAGACTGCCTGATAGTTATAGGATATGTGGAAAAAAACATATCTGTAGGAGATGAGGCGGAAAGTTTCTCCTCTCGTTGTCGCGTTCGACAGAGAGGCCCTCTACCAGTTGCACCGACGATCTGGTCAAGGTTGTGGCTTGGATATCCTTGGGTGAGGCTTGTGTCCAACAATGGGGGTGGAAAGGCTGACATGATGATAATTATATGAAATTTTCAGCTCTGGTGTTAAGGCAATGCGCGAGGGCAGTGCCTTATCACTAGGCTCCTTCAAGTGTGCGGGATACAGCGTGAAGCTGGAAAAGAAATATTTAAAAGAATCATTGTAATTTAAACGTTTGTCTCCTAAACAGCACGATGTTTCCGATTAAGTGAATCAATAAGAAATTCCAGTCGGTGTCGGCTAAATTGAAGAAAATGTAAATTGGCCCGTGCCCAGGGTGCGAATACAATGCGTGATAAGAATGTCACTCTCTCTTGTAAATTACTAGAAAAACTCGATTCAAGTTTAATTTTCATTATTTATATGTAAAAAATGCTATGTCTAAAGATCAGTAAAATAAAAGATTAATTGCCTATAATATTCTTGTATCTTTTAGTGTACTAATTCTAAAGCAAAGTTTTGTTTATGAGTCGAAACAACTACGATATCCGTCAATATTTTTTTAACTTGTTAGGCTAATTGAGGATATCGTGACGCGGAAGCACAAGATATAGACTGTAACACGACGGTTGTGGGTTCCATCCCCACTCGAGGGAATGAATTATTATTTATTAATATTTTCATTTCTTAACTCTGGCGCCAAGGCATAAGCTCCTCCAAAGGGTTTTCATTTCAACAGGCAATGCCGCGAAAAATACGATAACGGAGTGTTTTAACATTAGGTTCCCTCTACCTCTGCCGCAAAGAGAAGGTGGGAAGGTGTGTGAACTATTAAAAAAGCTAGGTTACTTTTTTGTCATCACATATCAATTTAAAGACTAAAAATTTGAAAAAAATTCTTCCTCTTTTGTTCTACTTGTACTTATAAACTAAAATGTATGCTTATTAAACTCTTACTTACGCTATCGGTCGCTCTAAACACTGTTCACCATTATATTTGCATAAATGAACACTGCGGTAGATAGCTTCCACCACATCACATCATGGGCCGAGACAAAGGATTGGAATCCCATCACGCGCGTTCGATCTGGTTTATCTAATAATATAGCCTCGTCCATTGTCGTGGACATTAATTGACTATCCATGGTTTATATTACTATACATACATATATTGTAAATTAACAGGAAAAAGACACCAGTCGCGCAGAAGCAGAGAGCAGTGTAAACGCGACTGGTTGCGGGTTTGATCCCCACTCGAGGAAATGAAATATTTAATATTTTGCCGTTCGCCGTTGAGTTCCGCCCCTCAACAGCAGTGCCTCCAGAATTCGGCGGAAAGTGGAGAACAGAGTGTCTTGACACTGGGGATCGCTGCCTACCCTGCTATGTTCGAGGTACAGCGGGAAGCTAATTTTTGATTAAAAATATTCTTATGTATAAATACAAAAAAATATAAGTTACATAAAAACCAAATATTTTTAACAGTTTTCATTAAGTATGACGTACTGAACAGTATCGAAATGTCGACCTTAGAAATATTAAAATTTTGAGAAGGGTACGCCACCCTTTCAACTGTAATACAATACTTAAAAGGTATCGCAATTTTTCATAAAATTGACTGTAAAATAAAATTGCTGTTGAGAGTTTTTAAAGCGAGTAAGCACTGTACACCGAGCTTTGCTTCGACACCAGAGCGATGAAATTAAAATATAAATAATAGAATAAATAATTCATTTACTCGAGTGGGGATCGAACCCACAACCGTCGCGATTACAGTCACCAGTCAGTCACAGGTGCCCCTGTGGCATAACGGCCTCCTTTTTTTCTTTTTGCTGATTCATTTAATTAAAATCGATATTACAAACATTTTTTTTCTCTATCTCGTCTAAATTCAAAAATAAATAAATTAAACACATAGTAGGGGTCCCGGTACCTTAACTAATATGTCTGGAACTTTTATTGTTAGGTAATTGTTGTTGTTAGTAATTTTCACCATTTATTGGAAACGTTGAAAGTTAAAATTATTTTAATTTAATCCAAGAATAGTAATATCTAGATATTTAAAAAGGTTTTCTCGTTATTCTTATATTGTCTTCTGTAAATAGTATTCTAATGGTATTATTGTTGCTTATTAAAAAAAGAAGTCTAAGAATATTAGATTAGACTCTGTTTTTTATTATTATTTAAAATTCTATATGGATCTAAAAATGAAAATTGAAAATTCCAATTAGGTATACAAATATGTATATAGGAAACATATTATAGGTATGTCTGTCCTACTAGTGTGCTTTATTTTTCAGCTTTACGCTGTATCTTGCATATAGCAAGCAGGAATGGCAGTGATGGAGTGTTCAGACACTCCGTTCCTCACTTTCCGCGGAATTTTCTAGTCATTGCGAGTTGAGAGAAGGAATTCAATGCTGCGCTTTGTTATAATACGAGAGCAAAGATATGAAAATGTTAATAAATAATAAATCATACCCTCGAGAGGGAATCAAACTCGCTGCACATCGTCGTTGAGGCCGTCGTGCTGAGGCACTAATGAGGTAAATTCATTAAAATATTTAAAATTCATAATATTCGAACTTTAATAGTCTTATAAGCACCTTTTCTCCTTGAATTGTCATTGGTAATATTATTTGAGATAAGAATATTTCTTAACAATCTATTTTAGGACCTATCAAAAGGCAGTTAACAGAGGGATCAAAGTGATTCTTTTGAGGTTATTTTGACCTCTTTTCTATGTTGGGAATAATTAATTAATTTGTATTTTTTAAGAACTAAATCAAAAGTTAAAAACAAATGATTTATCAGTACTTTTCAACTATTTATAGAACCTTGAAGGCGATGTTAAAATATGAAGCTTGTTATATTTTTGAGACAAAATTACAAAATATTTATTGTTAACTATCTAGACTTTAAAAATAAAATTAGGATTCTTTTTAATTTTTTTATCAATAAAATCATATTTTTCAAAGACTTTTGTTACTCATTTTATGCTATTCGGCAGTAGATGGAGCTGCGAACATCATTTAAAAGAAAATGTTTATAAAAATCATATTTAAAAAATTACTAAGTACCTCTTAATTGTTGAGTAGTTCAAGTATTTCTCAATGATTTGGCCCGTATAGCGGGACAGACACAGTTACTTTCAAATTTGTAATATAGGTAGGTACGCATCTCCTTGATCCCGCTTGACAAATTAATTTTAAAGTTTCACATTGTATCTCAGGGTAAGCCCTACTAGGACCTAGTGTTAAGACACTAAATTCCCCATTTTCCATTTAAATTCCCCATTTTTTCCACTCGAAAATTGAAAATTTCATTTATTACCAGAGCGAATAAATGAAAATATTAGTAAATATTGATTTATCCTCGAGTCTGAATCGAACCCACAACCGCCGCGCGCGTCACCCGCCCACTACGTCACAGGCAGTCTCTAAAAAACCATTTAGTAATAAAATCTTGAACTTTTCCCAAATCATAAGGATAATGTTGTTATACGTGACGTTTCAGGAAAGAACTTCCTGAATGTGTGGGTTCATGTAAAATTTATGTGATAGATTCAATTTTATAGTGCCATATCTTTTTTTACTCTTTAACCTCTTTTACGTTATTCGTGTAGACATTTTTTTCTTACTAAAAGACTTGAATAAAATATTTTCGTTTTGTTGTATTTACAAATAAATAGATTAAATTGTTTTAAATTAATATAAAAAATGAAATTCTTTGTTCGTTACTACTTTGTCATTAATTTAACTTCTTATTTTATAGGTTTCGAAACCCGGTGTTGACTTCCACATGCAGCTAATGTAATGTAAAAAGTGGGAAATGGAAGTCTTAATGAAAACGAAATGTTTTAACTCGTTGTTTTCAAGTTCTTTCTACCAAACCTGCTATGTGCTATAGTATGAAGGTAAAATAAATAAAACAGATTTTAAATAAAGAATTTAAATTATTGCTTGTAATATTTTTTTATGGATAAACATTACATCTACTAAGATTCTTACAAAAATAAATATAAAATACTATAAATAAATATAACAACTTGTTTATTTGCCAAAGACGCTAAAAATAAAAGCCTTTATGTTTTAAGTAATTGTTTACTGTCATACCTTGAGAAATAAGATCCTTTTGAAATGATTAAACGGTTTTTATTTTTTTAATAATTTGCGTTACAACGTGGGTAACTATTTTACTGCCTTGTCTTGTCCTCACGAATCTAAAAATAATTATTTTTATAATATCCAACATCTATAAATATCTTTTATAGTAACTTGAATTATAAATAAAAAATTATAAAGTAAAATTTTATATCAGGATATTCTTTATAGGTACGTATATTGTTAAAATGATTTAGGTGCAACATGAGACTCGTCTCATAAAAAATCACAGTTAGGGGATCCCCCTTTTTCATTAACTTATACCTGTCATTTTTGGTTTTGGCGCCCTTTTTGTCATTACGTCTTGATTGGCGGAAACAAATACATATTGATATTTTGTTTATAAAACAGACAAGGCAATTTTTTAATACCAGAAAATCTACAGGTGGTTTGGTGGCCTTAAAGCTTACATGATATATTGAAAAATAGTGGTTTATCAAAGATACTGGAATGTCACGTAAAAAGCACGAGGACCCCGCGAATGGCATGTATGAAGAGGTTGATGACAGTGGACGAGGCGAAAGAGGTATGTAGAATCCGTAGCGATAGGCGTTCCGTTCCCTCTGACTACCCCGCTAGGGATAAAGCGTGAAGTTAGGTTAAGTTAAATTATATTGTTTTTTACAATTTCGAAGAAGTAACCAAACAATGAAATCATAATATCATCTATTTTCTTAAACTCTTAATTTCGAAGGAAACTGGCGGTTCCTTCTCTAGCAATTTGTTTATTTTAACTAAGCGAGTTACGAAGGCGACTCTTTATCATTAAATTGGTGATTCCTTAAATTTATGTTAGCAATTATGGAGAAGAATATTTTTGCCCAAATTAAATACTACGCCTCAAATAAATTGTCAAAAGTTATGAAACTCGACGAGTCCCAGAAGATGTCCGATAAAATTTGGAAATCTTTCTCTTATTTATATTATTCTCTCAAACAAATGGGTTAATTTATGAACAGTTGTTTATATTATGTTTATGTTATATATCTTTTTAATTTTGTTAAGTAAGTAGATAGATAAGAGGCCATCTTGGTGTAGAACGGTTGCGGGTTCGACTCCCTCTCAGGGGAATTAAATGTTTCATACATCTGTCTATCCTGTTATATACGGGATACAGCGTGAAGCTAAGAAAAATTACATAACTATATTTCTATTTTCTATTGAATTAATACTTTAAATTAAAATAAATGCCCCAAATGTAATACATATTCGATACCAAATTAACAAACCAAGCAGGTGTTACAAATTTACCAATGCAGTGTTAAAGATTCATTTTATTTCGAATATCTATTAAAACAATTAAAATATCTTCAAGATACAAATTTCAATTATGATGAACTTGCTATAAGCATATGCCTACTATATATGCACATGGACAAAATTAAACTAGTAGTGCTTCGCGACAAGTATTATTTTCAAATATTTTGTTATTTCGAAAGTATAGATTATACACTATACAGTCAATATAGTAAATTTATATTGTATAAAATTAGAAAATTTATTAATAGTTTACAAAGTACTTGTCATAATATTAAGACAGTCTGCGCGGTATTTTCAGTTCCGCCACTCAACATACAATGCCTCTAATGCTCAACGGAAAGTGAAGAAAGGAAGTATCTTAATGGTAATAGAGTGTCCTAACACTATATTCCCAGGTTCTTTCTACCTACCATGCTATGTACAGAATACAAAGTGAGGCTGAAGTGAATAGGAATTAGCATTCTATTAAGCTATTTAATACAATTCTAAATTAATATTATAACGCTATTATATGTAAACTCTACTTTTTTACAATAAGAAAATAAACATGAAACACTCTGTAAAATTCTAGTACCTATATTAATATAAAAGCCATTTCTAATACACTTTATCATATTTATATCAGTTATATATATTTTTAATGTCTATTATATCACGAAATGGAGCTTTGCGATGTATTTTATATCAATAAGACAGCAATATCTTCTTTGATTTATTATCAACGTTATAGAAAGATTTTCTTTTTCAAGGTAATTTTTTACTTACTTTGCTTATTTTTTATATTTTATTTTTTGTATATTAATTGAGGCCAGTCGTAATGGTAACAAACGTTATGATACGGTAAATGAGAGGTTGTAGATTCAATTCCCATTTAATATTTTTATATAATTGCTCTTATGGTCTCTTATTATCGAGGGAATCTGGGAACCTAATATTAAAACACTTCCCATGCCAACTTTCCGCTGAATTGACAGCATTTATTTAATTGTCATTAATTAAATACTCCATAATTAATAGGTAGATTAAATATATTAAAACAACAAAAACTTTACGTAATTCTGGAAGGCTATTCATCATGATGTCAACGATTCTTCCGTCACCGCTTTGTTAAGGCCCATGATTGATCGTCATGGGGACTAGAAGCTATGGAAACAAATATATTTTATAAGACAATAAAAAAATATTAATATAATATAATTCATATAGACTTAAAGAGTCAATACAATGTCACTGATACCAGTCGTGCTGTAGGGGCACAAGCATGTGACTGTAAATGGGTTCGATTCCCATTCAAGATTTTTTTTTTTCCATTTCCTCGCTCTGTTGTCGAGGCAAAACGTAGCGTGCAATGCCTCCAGAATTGTCTTAATGGGAATATAGTGTCTTAACACTAGGTTCCCAGGTTCCCCTTGCAAAATAGTCCATCGTGCGGCAGTTGGACAGTATAAATGGTCAGCAATCATAAAATGTGACGTTAGCCACAATCCACAATCTATCAATTATAATGTATATTTTAAATACGGGTTGAAGGCGGAGAACGGAGTGTCTTGACACTAGCCACTAGCACGAAGATGAAAAACTATAAGCACGTTTCTTATATTATTGCATTATTCACTTTGAAATCGCGAGCTTTGAATAATGGCAGATTCATAGAATACTTGCTGGATTTTTTTATTTACTGAAAACCAAAAACTTCTATGAAATGAAGTATATAATTATATATGTAGGTACATATAAATATACCAAATTAAACCCACACTTGGTTTCAATTAATAAGTCGTACAGCGCCCTTTCAGTGTCTTATACGCCCTTGCCGCTCTTTGACATATGTTGGTATGCAAATTTGTATAATAATATTAATACTGAAATTATGAGTAAAGTTAGAGTTTTTACAACTGTAGAAGTAGATGTACATCATGGTTCTAGTAATAATACCCGCTAAAATCCAGAAAAAAATAGGAATGTTTCAAATTAGCATTAAAAAAATCGACGGTGCTTAGAAAATGGACAACATTCACTTTTAAAAATCAATTTGTATCAATTGTGCTTTGTATAATAATTTAATGTTAAATGCGCTTCACGCTGTATTCCGCACATAGAGGGAAGGCAGAGGGAAACTAGTGTTAAGAACTTCCGTTCCTTGTTTTCCGCTGTATTCTGGATCTATTGTGTGTGTTGAGTGGCGGAACCCAACGCCTAGCCTTACGCTTTGCAGTTAGCCTCGGTACCAAAGCGAGGAAATGAAAGTAATAAATATTTCATTTCCTCGAATGAGAATCGAACCCATAATCTATCGTCTTTACTCATATAATAATAATGATATTTTAATAAGTTTACAAAGCTATGAGTAATTCTTAAGGCCATTTAAGTTCAAACGTAGCCATGTAATTAATTCTATTTGTTCATACAAACAATTGTTTTAAACGACAATGGTTAACTAAGATAATTAGGTATTTAGTTTCAATTTTTATTCCGCATATAGCAAGCCGAGAGGTCCTAATGTCAAAACATTATTTTCTTTCCGAAATTGAAACATTACCTTGTCGAATGGCGGAACTTAACGCTGGGCGTTGTCTTGTCAGAGCTTTTAAAAATGGTTATAACGGAGTGTAAAAATGGTTATAACGTATACTTCCCTTTGCTGTGTGCGGGATATACCTTCTTCTTCTTCTTCTTAATGTGCCTCTCCAATTAGTGAAGGTTGGCAGCCAACTTCGCATACTTAACTTTCCTGGCCAAATGAATCAAACCTATGGCGCGGCGGTTTAATTCCAGTCCATTCCTTGATGTTCCTTAGCCATGACTTTCTTCTACCACAGGTTTTCCTTTTCCCAGAAACCTATCCCATTATTATAGTTTGCAGAAGTTTGTATCGATCATGTCTACATACATGGCCTAGATATGCAACTTTACGCTGGGTTAAACCTAGTGTGACGCTAAAAAAAGAATAATACATAAAATTTAGCACAAGCTAAATTTTCATATTTACATTTTAGTTTAAGTAACAAAATTACGTTTAAATAAGTACGTAACAAGCTTATTATTAGTAAAAAATATGCAAAAACAGACGGAACTCGCCGTCTGAGGTTAAAGAGACAAGGACTGTGCAAATTTTTCGCTAAGTCGACTGTGTCTTATCGGGATAAACTTAATTAAGAGCTCCTTCGAGTCTGTTTGTCTAATGAACCATTTCTACTATACTCCCTTGAGGTCATTAGAGTAAAATATAACGCTAACACTATGTTTACCTGTTATTTTAGTTTTTAGACCTTTTTAGTAGTAAGCACTGGCCCCATGTCTAAACGTTTTTATTTATATTAAAATAACAACATCTCAATCGAGAGATTTTTTACTGCTTTCGTTAAACGTCAATTATAATTATCGATGCTTTTAGCGTTCGTTGTAAACGTATGTATATAAAAAAAACATAATTAAAGCTAAGTTGGAGAAAAAATCTTTAAAATACAATTCATATTACAGTGTCAACATTCCACACACAGCAGTGTAGGCCAGTCGTGGCATACGAGCAGAACTGGTTCGATTCCCACTCGAGAAAATGAAATAATAATTTAAATTTATATTACGAGTAGGTACATGTCTTAGCTCTAATGTCGAGGCAAAGGGTGGCGTTCAATACCGCCACATAAAACTGCATGTCTCAAAAATGGGACCAAAAATGGAAAACGGGGTACCCTACCACTTGGTTCCCTTAGCCTACAATTAACATAAAAGATATAAGAGAATGAGATGTGAAAATAATATATTTTGCACATACAAAGGCTATTTCGTTATTTTGCTTATCCTAATTAAGCCCATTAAGTAAACCTCGGTACATTCCTGCATTAGCATTGCAGAATAATAACTAACCGACAATAACCTCCTAAGTCCACCAGAACTACCACGAATTTGCTTATAATTTTGTTAGTTAAAATTGAGAATATATCTTTTAGTTATTTTGTATGTTTTTTCAGTGTATTCTGCATGTATAGCAGGGTAGGTAGCGGGAACCTCGTGTAAAGATAATCCGTTTCCCAATGTCCATAGACTTTCAAGACATTTCCTAATGAATGGCAAAACAGAATAGAGCAGAAAGTGCGGCATACTTTGTCCTGTTACCAGAGTAAGAAAATGAATTAATCTCTCCGAGTGAGAATTGAACCTGCAATCGTCGCGTCAGTCAGTTGCGCCACGACTGCCTCAATAGCAAAATATTAAAGAAAATACACTAGAACCACAAAATTTTTGTGATAAGTTTTTAATTAGAGAATAAAGTAAATATAGCCACAGAGACCTAACTACTATCAATATACTTATGTTCATAAAGATGGCTTATTTACGCAGTAATTGCCTTCCTAATTGGTCTCCGGGACCCCCCATTTGATTCCTATTTATATTAAATAATAATTTCTTAAGTGGCTATCAATTTCCATGACGTATACTATGTTTATAAAAGGAAAGGAGGAAAATTTACAAGCGAATAGAACGAAAAAGGACTTTTCGGATCACTTGTTTTTTTTTTGTTTCAGGTATTTATATATAATTATCTTGTATATATATATGTGTGTAATCTAACAAATGAATTTACCACAAAAATTATTTAAATAAGACAAAACTGACTTCAAAGTTATACTTACATGGACCTAATTAAACAAAAGTTAAATTGTAGAAAAATATATTTTAATTAATTTAAAGAAAATATAATTAAAAAACATGATACAAAGTTATTGATAATTAATTAATTTAAAATCCGTTGCTTTTTGAATTTTGGAGATTTTCATGTAGTTTTTGGTAAAATTAAAAGATTTCTATTAATGCATTTTTTTCCTTGGCTGTAAGAGAGAAATAAAGAAGAGAAAGAAGAAATTGCTTAATCATCAACAGGCGTAAACATTTATATTTTTTGAAAACATAAAAAAAATCAAATATATTAATGTATTTTAATATTAAATTATTCATTTCCCCGGTTGGGGATGGAACCCACAACCGTGCGTTACAGTTCCACACTTAAGCCCCTGCGCCATACACAATACACTAATAATACACGTATTTTTAATATACATAATATATAAATAAGATTTTCTTTTCTTTATTTCTTTTAAAACGTGCGTTCCAAATATTACAAAAAAATTCTCGGAATACGAAGAAAAGTGGAAATCAACGTAAAGCTTTTAAAAGGGTACTCGAAAAGAGAAATACTCAAGAGCACAACAACTTATGAGTGAGAGTTATTATAGAAATTGATGAACATACATACATACATATTATACGATGTAGGTATACTTATTTATTTTATTTTGTTTCCATAAAATATATAAAAAATTATATATTTACCTACCTTCTTTAAATGGTCTTGACAGATGAACAAAAAACCAAGTGAAAAAGGATTCCGTTTTTCCTTGTTAAAGATGTAGTGGTGATGGTGGATAATAAAAGTCTACTCACGTTTAGCACTGAGTTTAACCACACCACTTTATATGTACACGAATAGTTCACAATTTAACACAGTACAATATATAACAAAGTCAACCACAAACATATTATATATAAAAGAGAACACAATAATTACAATGATATTAACAAATAACTGAGAAAACAATGGAACGTATATAAAGCGCATCGGGTGGCAAGCATTGACTAGTTATAAAATATGCCGTCGACAAGAGGGTAGGAGTGCATCATACAACTCCCTACCGGTTCTGTCGACGGCTGGCGAGCGCTTTCATATAAACTTACTAAATACGAATACGTAATATAAAATATACATATATAAATTCAATTAAATGCATGATTCTATATAAGTATACATATTAAATAAACTATAAATATAAATAATAGTTCCCTACAAAGAATTGACACTTTTGAGGAACCCTAAAAAACAATTTTTGGGTATCCTAGAAAGAAAGTCGATTGTGACGAAAAAGTATAAAATAAACTTCACTAAGCAAAAGTTTAAGGCTCTTCTTAATGTGTTGAATTGTTAAAGTACTTTAGTGATAACAAGTATCACACGAAGTAAGTTTACACGTAATTTCTAACGACACCAATGTTCAAATATTACTTTTACTTCTACACAGATTCTTATTATGTAGGTAATATAGGTCTTTGTCTGCGTAGGGTAGAATTTTTTTTATACTCGTATAAAATAGGGGTAGGAGTTTAAGATAGTAGGAAATTTCTTCCACGCGCCACGCAACTGTGGAACGGCCTACCTGCGGCAGTGTTTCCAGGTCGATACGACCTGGGTTCCTTCAAAAAGCGCGTCTACCTCCACCTTTAAGGCCTGCAACTTACCTGTAGCTCCTCTGGTGTTACATGAGGTCATGGGCGGCGATGATCACTTACCATCAGGTTACTCGTACGCTCGTTTGCCTTTGTCTTTTTCCATTAAAGAGAAATAATAGAGGTAGATAGAAGAAATCCCCCACCTTTGACCCCATTTCCAAGTCCCATTTCCCGTTTAGAGTGCGCGCAAATGATATGTAGTCCACATGGGCTAAGCCGGTAGTGGGATACCACAGATCAATATTCCTACATAAATAGCATTGTTCTTAGATTGCAAATAAGTATTGGAAATATAATAAAGATAATAAAGAAAAAAAATGTTTCATTCAATAAAAATATTACAATTGAGCTTCAAAGAAAAAACGCTCGTGGTAAAACAGTTCAATAACACTTAAAAAAAAAACAACACTAAGTAAGTCCACGAACCATAGTCGATAAAAAATATATCTATAATAAAGAAATAACTATAATTTAAATGTCGACGTGACAAAAACAAAAACAGTATAGCATCGTGTTACCGATGTTTCTAGAAACATTTTTTTGTCCTTTATAAAAAAATACTAAGACGATATACGAGTATATTACGAACAGACGATACATATCTATGTTTTGTTAGACTTTTTGTATCGATTGAGTTCTCGATAACACCTAACACCAATATTTGTATGGAATTATTTACAATGTAGGTATAGTATATAGATTGCTTATATTTTTTAGATAATTTTAATTTTTTAACTTCACTTTTTAACCTGGCATAGCTGTTAGTGGTAGGCAGAGAGATTCTAGTCTCAAGATACTCCGTTCTCACCCATATGCCTGAATTTGAAAAATGTGATATATTTTTTAAAGTATTTAAAATACAAGGAATGAGAATTCGCAAGGATTCAAGAAAAAAATCATAATTAAAGTAATTTTATTGATTTAATTGTTTGGAAAAATAAAAAGAAAATACAGTAACACTTTTTATTACCAGATTAGATTAGATCAGGAATGGATAGTGTGGAACAGAAGTGTCTAAATGGGATCGGGGTGTTTTAACACTAGGTTCCCAGGTATCTTCTGCCAACACTACTATATAGAGTACTTGAAATGAAGATCTGAAGAAGGATTACCATTATTTCTAAATTCCCCGTATCTGAGAGAACTATGTGAGAAATGTTAAATTCCATAACTAGATACCTACCGACAAGATATTATGCTTCTTTCTATACGTCTGTGAGAATTGCCATCTGACACGCATTGTTTTCATATTTCCCACTTGAGGTTGCGTTAAGAAATAAACCTATTGTTTATAAATAGAATTTGGTTATACTCGTATATGGGCATTTGCGTTAGGCAGACCCTGGTAATAGCCGGGATTAATGCCAGGAAGAAGAAGAAGAAGATGGGCGTTTGCATTTTTTTATATTTGTGATTGCAGTTCAATACAAGTGCAACTTCATGTTTTCCTCAGCATGGTAGGGTAGGCTAACCTGGTGTCAAGACACTTCTTTCTCTATGTTTTGTTTTTAAATTCAAGACACTTGTTGAGAAACCCATATTGCGCTTTGTCTCCGCAGAGCCATGATGGCATCTTGATTGAGATAAATAAAATATAATATATAACTATACTTAATTTTCCTTCTAAATTTTCTGTAGATGTCCTGTTGCATATATAGGGTGGAAGAGGCGGCGCTCCTTTTACTCAAACTGCATATAGGGTAAAATATTTCAAAACCAGAACTAAAAAAATTAATCAAGGTACCTCAACAGTTTGGACGTAGGATTTTTTTTTCATTTCACGATTTTTATCCATACCTGTATTTCGTGTGACGCACACATACGTATGCGACGTTGCCACTTTGACAGGTAAGTGTGTGCGTGCTTGTGTTATACTTGACAAATGGCGTTTTATTTTAAAACGATAATTTTATTATTTATTTTGTTTGAAAAATAACTTTTTAATTTTTGGGAATTATTTTTTTTCTGAATTATATTAGGCTTTTATAGAGTAGTTAAAACTGTGGTTTCATTTAAAGTGGTGCTGACAATTCTACCCTGTATATAGCCCAAATATATATTTTATTACCACATTTTGTTTTTGTATTTCCATTCTATTAAGCAAATTAAGAAGAGTATAATTTAAAATAATATTAACGTTCTTAAAAATACAGAATTAATTGAAAAAAATAACTCATTTTTCTTATGAAAATCCACTGCAATACCTAATAATACTAATATTATAAATATGAATGTAAGTTTGTTTATTACGTTTTCACGGCAAAACTGCTGAACCGATTATCGTGAAACGTTGTATACATATATTTTTAAAGGTAATAGAAAGGACATATACTACTATTATTATTAAAATAATATTTTTAAAATATAAACTATACTTTGGCTATAGTATAAAAATAAGTATAAGCGAGCGAAGCCGCGTTTGAATCTCTAGTTTAAAACGAATTCGTGACAAATATATTATACAAGTACAGTACCTACCAATAAAGAAAAAAAAACTTCTTTTAAATATATTTCTCTAATTTGACTGCCTTTTTTGTATTGTCGCGATTTATCTTACGTCAATTATCCGTATGTAATATTCAAGGACTTGATCCTCATGCCGCTATATATACGAGAAGAAATTCTACGGTTAACCATACTGAAACAAGTTACTCTCAAAGAAGGTAGGTGCTAGTTTATAATTATTTTGTTAGTGTAGGATATATTTTAAATTTAGTTTATATTATATAGGTATAATGTTTATTTATTATGACATAGAAGTGTCTGAACTGTAACTCGGCTGTTGTGAATTCTAATCCCACTCGGGAGAATTTATTAATATTTTGATTCATTTGGAACTAAAGAAAAAACGCGACGTTGAGTGCCACCACTTAACACGTAATCAAATTCGGTGTAAAGTGAGCGAAGGAGTGTCTTAACACTAGGTTCCCTCTGCCTACCCGAATTTGTGCGGGATACAGTGTGAAACTGAAAAAAAATAGAAGATAAAACTAAGAGTTTGGCACTTCTAAATGCTTCTTTAAAATTTATACAAATAGACCGAAGATAACTAAGCTTTACACTACAAAGTAAACAAATATGTTATGTTTTTTTAATCAAAATCATTTACAAGCCCCCAACAGTATTTAATGTTAAATAAATATATGTAAAGATAATAATAGCAACCTATCACTTGCAACTTAAAATTAGAATTATTTTTCTTTTATTTATACTAATACTAGCGGCCCGCTCGCGGTTTCCCCGCGTGAACTATGTTATTATTAATTTCTGTCTCCATGACTACGTCCTAGTGACGTCTATGCAAAATTTGAGACTCCTAGCATTTGTAGTGACGAAGTTTCATACAAACTTTCGACCCCAAAAACAACCCCTTAGAAGTCGAATATTGCAAATTCCCGTCTTAGCGAGCACCTACGTCCTATAAGTAACTCCTATGCAAAATTTGAGATTCCTAGCACATGTAGTTTATGAGATTTCGTGATGAGTGAGTGACCTTTCAATTTTATATATATAGATTATTTTTCTTTTATAAAAGCTCCTCGAAACCAACTATGAAGATTGTCATCGTACTTGCCCTTATCGGCGTAGTGGCCGCAAGACCAGAAGACGACTATAGCCGCTATGATAATTTCGATATCAATGAAATAATTGATAATCTTCGCCTTCTTAAATCATATAATCATTGCTTCTTGGGCACAGGCAAATGTACACCGGAAGGATCTGATTTTAAAAGTGAGTATATTTTTGTAATCACTAGCAAGTAACACGCGGTTTTGCCTGCTTAATCTTTTGTTGTTGTTTTATTATAGACAAGTAAGTCTATAAATACATTTAAATTGTAGCCTAAATGTGTACAGTAATTTTTGAATAATTTTAAGGAGTGGAACTTTCGAATTTATATTATTAGTAGGATATTTAACTGAACTTGATTGAACCGGATGAACAATTTTTTTATATATAATATTTTGGAACGAATTAATAAATTAATATTCGTTAAGGAACTGAAATGTGGTGAGCTAATTTATTGTGTAACTTTAAGAAGCATTCATTTTGCCTCCTAGTACAATATGGTACAGTATGTACAATTTTAGGCAAAAGCATTTCAATGAAAGTAATAAACTGATCGTAACTTCTGCCCAATTTCTATAAACTTAATATACAATAATATAAAATGTAAATAGAATTCTAATTCTAAATTAATTATTATGCTTTCAATAATCTTTTTCCTCATTCATCTTCCATGAACAGACACTGATTTTTAATATATTATACATATATAGAAATTGATGATTACAGAATGGATACCTGATGCTGTGCAGACCAGCTGCGGCAAGTGCTCAGATAATCAAAAGGTTCTAGTCGCCAAAGTTATTGACGCTACGATGAAGAAGCTACCCGAGGATTGGGAGAAGCTGAACATGGCGCACAACCCCGACGGCAAATATGACACCACGCTCAAAGAGTTCCTTGATAAATATGGTAATTAAGCTGAAAATTATTTTTTTATGTTTGTCCAATGGAAATGTGATATAATATTAAATATATTTTTACATTTTAAAATTTTGTGTTTTATTTTTTTTATTATGCTAATTGTGAATTTACATCATCGTAAATTATTCTTATAAGAAACGATTCGTAGCGCAAAACTCATTTGAGTGGATTATAAAACGTATAATTTATTGTTATTGCAATATTTTTCCCGTTCCCGTAGAAATTTCCCCTACTTATCGGTATCCTCCCCTACTTACCGGGAATCCTCCCCTACTTATTATAAATTTTGTATATATGTTATTTTTGTATGTATATGTTATTTTTCAAACTCTACACCGTCTAATGAGTGCGTGATTAAGTGTTATGTGTGCGAGTGACAGTTCTTCACGGCGATGGGTTGTCTGTCAGTCACTCAATAACGGAAGAGTTTTATAAGTATACTCGTAGATATGAGAAAAGGTAAATTTAACTAAATATTCATCTTTTAATTCAGTCGTCGGTTAAAAATTACTTAAAGGTGCATTTTCTTTTAGCATGAATGTATGTACATTATGCAAATATATTCGGTTCATAGTACACGGTAAAAAAAAAATATGTAAAAAATTCAAAAGCAAAGTTAACCTTAAGTTGTAAATAATAAAAAAATACAATTTTATGATAAAAAAACACGTATAAAACAGAAAAAAAAATATTGTAAATTAATAATGTTTTAAAACTAAAATACAAATTGCAGAAAGACAATATAGACACAAAAATAAAAATATTATTATTCCTTTTAAAGATTTTTTTTTAAAATTTGCACATTACCTAGCTCAACACGTCATCGTGTATTTTATTGGCATAAAATAAAAGAATAAATGCTTTACCATCTTTAAACAATGTAAACAGAAATGAAAATGTGGAAAGATTTATCACTTATTAAAACTCAACTACCAATAACATAAAAAATTAGCTTCACGTTGTATCCACACAGCAGGGTAGGCAGAGAGAACCTAGTGTTAAGACACTCCGTTTCTTACTCTGTGCCCCATTCTGGTGGCATTGTGTGTTGAGTGGCAGAACTCAACGCCACGCTTTTTAATTTTATTATCTAATACTATACACTAATTTTAATAACTCAATGATAGACTATACATAACAAGATTTGTTTAAAATAAATAAATTATTCCGGGGGGGAACCTAGTGTTAAGATATTCCTTTTCCCATTTTTGCGCCAAATTCTAGAAGCCTATTGAGTGGCGGAACTAAACGCCGCGCTTTTGCCTCGACATGTTTTACAATATTTTAAAACATTTTTCTATATCTTTATTTTGTTTCTATATGATTTTAGATACGCATGTATAACTTGTCAAACAATATCTTTGAAATGGAACGTTAAAACCAGCTTGAACTTTAAAGCTCTTGCTCTAATTAAAATTCATAAGAAAAGTTTTTGAAGTTTCTTAAAAGAATTTATGCAACTATTAAGTAGAGTTAAACTGCTTTACGGGAGCGAGTTTTTTACTTTAGAAATTTTGTTTTCAAGCCATATATATTTTTTTGTCAGACATAATTATAATAATAACTATTATTTAGAAATAGGATGAAACTACAATTAATAAATAAATCAACAGATTTCCTTCAGAAGTCAACACTCAAAGGAGCACTTGCAGTCATTTAGGTATCCTAAACGACTTCATTTCTAATCAAAAAATTATAAAAATAATAAATAAATAACTTAAACCAATGTCAAACTTACGGCCACCACCAATATGGAATACCTTAAAAATGTGAAAAGTTAAGATTTTTTTATCACATTTTATTTCATTTATAAGCATAGGAGTCTTAAGATACTACATTTACCTGGACTGAACTGAACCCACATCCGTTGCGTTATATTCACATGCTCGTAGCCTACGCCACGATATCCTCACAAAATGTATAAAAATATAGTATATTTAGAAAATATAGTATATTTAGGAAGAGCTGATGGGTCCGAAGAGCTGAGGATCGAGTGTGGTGGCGAGAATTGGGGAAGGCCTATGTCCAGCAGTGGACAAAAGATGGCTGTTGATTATGATGATGATGATATTTGGAATCCATAAAAAGAAGCAGTAATGCAATGAATGCATAAAGTTACAAAATCTAAGATGCACTACTTAGGTCTCTCGTCTCATGTGCCTAATTAAACTCCTTCGTAATTTATTATACTGCATTAAACTTAATACTCTGTTACGGTAACGGCTTGAGTGTACCAATTAAAATGTACTGTGAAAACATGTACGTCTAGCTCTACCACTATATATAATGAAAGCTAGTAAAGCGTACACTATTTCATATTAGGGTCATAATCAGAAAAGTGGACATTTTCGAATTCGTAACGTAACTGATAAGTAACAATACTGATAATGTTTGTTACGAAACTGATGACATAAGGCATTATACACAACAAAATAAGAATATTATATGAATAAAACTATTGTTTTTTTTTATTTAATGAGACACAAATTAAAATTTTAAAGATTCAATCGTTGAATTAATAGATTATAAATGTAAGAAAACATAACAAAGTGACAATATTAACTATATAATAATGCTAGTTCGTAATAAACTTATATTTCTAGTTAGAGATCACAAAGTTAATGATAAAATTATTAATATTTTAAAGTGGGTTTCACTTTAAAATATATCAAAATTTGAGTCGTTATCACGGGAATTAAGTTGAATTCTTTGTAAGTGTTTATTTCGCATATCTTCATTAATAGGATTGGTCTGTTTAAGACGTTCTCTATATCTTTTTTGACATAGGAGTCATGACGCTAACTGAAAATAAAAAAATAGTTATCAATAGGTATTTAATAATATTTCATGTATATTGTCTAGTACAGAGCCTATTTGTTTTTAAATAAAAGCCTCACCCGCTTGAGCTACATATTTATTAATGCACTATCTCCAGAGAAAAAAAAATTACAAAATTACAACTTATTTCAGGAAGAATAAAAATTTTTTTTTAACTAAATCGGTTAAGCCGTTCTGAGATAAGCGTGCACAAACACATTAAACAAACAAGCAAACAGACAAAAAACTTTAAAATCATTATTTTTGGTTACTTCACGTTATCAAAAGTCACTAATTATTTTTTTCATATGCCAGCATTTTTTTTTATATACATAATCTTCCGATGGTAACGTAATTATGAACTAGGCTTCATATTTTCTCAGTTTCGTTACGTAACGAAATATAACAAAATTGAGAATAAAATCTGAGAAATTCTAACCTTTTTAAATATTTGCTCATAAGCCACGTGTTGCATGTGCAAGCACTGAAGTTCTTTTTTGAGATTTTGTAAAAAGACGCAAATAACATAAACATGAAAACGAAATTATAGAATACTTACCAAAATAAAAGCCGTTTATAACCCTGAGATGTAATTTCACGCATTCCCTCTAAAACATTTGAACCCCTTAACTGCTGCGAGAACACTACTGGTTGTAGCTACGACAGCATTGACTTTAAGAATTATGGTGCCACAATAAAAAATAATATTAAATATCATTCAAAATAATTGCGTTCATAATTTAATTGTACGTTACTAGCCCTGAGTAACAAAAAGACAATATTTTGGGACAAATTTACTTAACTTATATATATTATTTACTAAATTATGTATCAATAAAAGTAGTTCTATTTAATATTATGCATAATGTAAAGTAATATAAACATATCTGAAATCAAATAAAACCATAAATATTCGTAACAAATCTATTTTTAAAAAGTAAAGTGGTGAATGGGACACGAAAAATTGTATGGAAGCATTTTGAAAGGATTTTTGCAACTAACAAAAAATACTATTATTAGCCATAATACATTTAAAATATTACAAAAATCTTTAAGTTAATAAGTAAATTTATCTTAAATGGCAAAATATTTAAGCTATCTTTAAAATTGTATTTTTAAAACGCATTCAAAGTAACGGGACAAGAAAAGACACAAAATGTACACTTTTTCTGATTATGACCCATTATTGTTTTACCTTTATTGATATTTGTGCAAGTTTTACTCAATAAATGTTATATTTTACTTATTAAGAAAACGTATAAAAATATGAACGTAGCGGGATTTGAACCCGCACCTCATGGGAAACTGTCCCAGCGATCTGACCAACGACGATTTCCCATGAAGCGCGGGTTCAAATCTCGCTACGTTCAAATTTTTATATGTTTTCTTAATAAGCATTTTTCTTTTCTAAGTGTGAAATAACACTTTTAAAAAAATGTTAAGAAAGCGTTTTATTTTCCTTAATAGCTGACTTAAAATTATTTTTTTCTATATTTTAATGTAGAAAATATACTGTACTGTATAGTTTTACTAATATCATTCTACACGCAATATAACATCTGACTTTGAACCCAACTGTCATAGGTTCAATCGCCAATAGCAGGCTTGTAATCAATATTTATTTAAAGAATTTTTGTTTCTGCTCTGGTGGACGAAATATAATCTATATATATATAAAATCGAAAGGTCACTCACTCATCACGAAATCTCAGAAACTACAAGTGCTAGGAATCTCAAATTTTGCATACGAGTTATTTATAGGACGTAGGTGCTCGCTAAGACGGGAATTTGCAATATTCGACTTCTAAGGGGTTGTTTTTGTGGTCGAAAGTTTGTATGAAACTTCTTTACTACAAATGCTAGGAGTCTCAAATTTTGCATAGACGTCACTAGGACGTAGTCATGGAGACAGAAATTAATAATAACGTAGTTCACGCAGGCGAAGCCGCGGGCGGGCCGCTATTATATTATAAAGTGCTTGTCTGTATAATGAAAACAAAGATTTTTTAGAATAATATTCCTAAAAAATAAACTAAGGAAGATTTTTTATTGTTATTATCATAAAACATAACACCTGAACCGCTCAAGGCAACCGCAGTGAAGAACTCTCTAGACTGATGACCGTCGCACTCAAGTCACGCCCAGAAGCCTTTCAGACACTTTATAAAAATCTGATATTTATACCAAATTATAATTTTTCATCTCTTTTCAACATTAAATGTTTTCCTTTTGATAGACTGAGACAGAATTAATATAAATTCAAAAGGTCCTCTAGTGAAATGAGTAAGCCGTCGGGTATTGTCACAATACAGTCACTTTAAACTTATAATAAAAATATGCAATGTTGAAATATACGGGTAAAAAATATTTTGCCTCTTTTACGTTGTATTCCAAACACAGCAGCGTAGGCAAAGGAAATGTAGTGTTAAAACACTCCGTTCCCCATTTTCTGCGGGTTTCTGGAAGTATTACGTGTTGAGTTGTTGAACTCAACACCGACCTCAATTGAAATTGATTTAAAACATTTACTTATTAAAGCGAATAAGTAGGATATACTATCTATACTACTATTAAAACAAGTTTAATTATATATAAGTCACTTGAAAGAATCTTCGTTAATTTATGATCAATTAAAAGAACTACCATTAGTTAGCACCCTAGGCTCGAAGCTTTAACGACTTCTAATATGACTTTTCTTTATGATTTATTATTATTACATGCAATATTATTATAATAGGAACGGAGTATCTTAATATTCGAGGGCCTTATACCTTGGAATCTCCAAGGTTCCTTCTGTCTGGTAGGCAGAAGGAACCTGCCTGCCTGCCTGCTATGTGCGGGATACAGCGTGAAGGTAAAAAAAACTGTATATTGAATGAATGAATGAATTATTATTTTTTAATATTTTCATTTCGTTCTGGCACTAAGGCAAAAGTCCGGCGTTGTGTTCTGCCACTCGACATGCAATATTCGAAAAATTCGGTGGAAAGTGGGGAACAGAGTGTCTTAACACTAGATAGCTTCTGCCTATCCTACTGAATGCCGGATACAGCGTGAATCTGATTTTTGATTTAACTTTTTTAAATTTTGTAATAAACACAAAAAAAAACTGTTTTTTAATATACTTACTAGTTAATTTTCTATAAATAATATAAGCTTAGAATAATACGTCTTATAGATATATACAACTATACAATTATTATCTTCGCCCTAAATCTATATTATAAAAGCGAACCATAAAAAAATAATATGGGGAAATAGGTCTCATAAATATAAATAACCTATGGCAGAATCAAATTAATATGTTATAAAAAATACAACGTAATAGCGCAGTTGGGACGTTTTTGACAATATTCGCGGTGAGTGTGGGTTCTATTGTTATTTATATGACGTAAATCTCTATATGAAGAAATAAATCGCCAGAATAAAATATTCTATACATAAGTATAGAATATTTATTTATTTTTATTAATATGGTTTCTTTTCTAGATGTTATTGATTTTTATTTACAAGATTTAAAAAATAAATAAAAAAAAGTGGGGCTTATTTTTAGAAATGAGGGCGGAATAAACAGTCTGTCTCAAAATATAAATTTTTAATTTTTAACCGACTTCTGTAAGAAAAGGAGGTTAACAATTCGACTGTATTTTTTTTTAATTCTATTTTATTTGAGATATATAATATTCCGTTATTAATTATCAATCATTATTTTTTGTTATTAGACTCGTAAATCGACGTTAAGAGTAGATTTATATATGACAGAATCAATTGATTTAACAATTATTTGTAGTAAAAAGTAATTATTTTATAAAACAAAGTAAAACATAGCCCGAGATAAGACAAAGAACAGAGATAGCCTTCCGAATGATCGCTAAATTTAACTTCCAAATTGGAAAATTACTTGTTGGGACAGATTGAATGGACATAAACTGCTATGCGTAAACTTCAAATCTATATATTTTTATTAAATGTGATGATGATTAAAAAATCGATCTTAGATAATTTTCTTTTTTCTTGAAATTTAAATAAGTGAAACGAGTATTTAAAAACAAATAACTCTTTTAAAATAAATATGTTACAAATGGACAGAAATCAATTTAAAACTTATGCTTGTAATATTTGTAACATATTTGTTTTAAAAGAATATAATAATCATTACATGGTAAACAAAACACATTATTTAATTCCGCTACAGAACACACAATGTAACGAAAATGGAAAACGAAGTGTGGGAAAAATAGCTGCGGGAAAAGTATAAGGGTGGAAAAATACAATAAATCTATTCTCCCTCCGTAGCGATAATGAAAAAAAATCGAATCGATCGATCGATCGCATCGATTTACATGCGATTTTACATAGTGATCGAAAAAAAATGCAAATCTTTCTTAGATACAAACAAAATTAGCATACATTATAGGCATCATATTCCTACCGATTTTTTAAAATTTAATGTCTTTCTCTACTTTTATCACAATTTTGATATTAAATTATTTAACAGGTTATTCTATAATTAGTTTATTTTACTATAATTATATTAATAATAATAAAATAAATTTAATTTATAGAAATAAATGAAAAGGTGGATATTTTACTAATGTCCATACAAATTTCTCAAACTTATCGCTTAAATTATACAATAAATATGAAACATTGGACAACCCCCAGTCATGACCGGAAATACAGTTATCAACCCATTTCGCTTGAGATAACCGAGTTTAAGTTACGAAATTAGTTTATGTCTGTTTGTTTATATATAAATGTTTCATTTTGAGCCTATTTCAAAGTTTTATTAAATTTTATATTGTAAATTAGTAGAATTCCTTATTTATAGAAGAATAGTAGAAAATGTGTATTGACTGATCTGTGGAGTTCTTTGTTAATATAATAAATAAAAGTTTAGGGATAAGAGAGACTATATATAAAAAATATGACAAACATAACCATGGATTTCCATGGATTGGATTTCCATGGATTCCAAGCCCACAGCCAACGCAACGACTGCCCCACATCAATTTTGTATTTACTTTAATTTATAGATTTTTTTAATGTCTAAAAACATCGTCTATATTGTGAACTAAAATAAAAATTTTTTACTGACCGATAGAGAAGGTTATAGAAAAACATACAAGCTACTTTGTCCAGAATTCCAGCGCAATAGTGCACGCCCGGCATTTTCTATTAAAAAGGAAAATTTTCGCTCGCAAAAACAAACAAAGTCACAAAAGATTTATTAGTGTACACAACTATAGACTACTAGATTAAAATAACCACCTAATTTAGACAATATAAACGTAAATAATACGAAAAATAAAAGAAAAAAAGCGGGCCGCTAGCACATTATGTAAAAAATATACATATTTAATGTTGAGGCCGTTGTGGGTGTGAGTACGCGACGCGACAGTCGTGGGTTCCATCCCCACTCGAGGGAATGAAATATTTATTTACGTTTATATTTCCATTTCTTCGCTCTGGTGTCGAGGCAAAGCGCGGCGTTGAGATCTGCCACTCTAACGCAATGCCTCCAGAATTCGGTAGAAAGTGAGGAACGGAGTGTCTTAACACTAGGTTTCCTCTGCCTACCCCGCTGTGTGCGGGATACAGCGTGAAGCAGATTTATTTTATTTATTTTTAATGTAAAAGTTTAATCAAATAGATGAGAAACAACAAAGCCTTAAGGGAAGCTGAAAAGCAAGCAGCGTTAAGTCTACTTGGCTGACTGGAGGTCACGAATATCAATATTATATATAGTTCAATATTTGTTATTGCAACTTTTCTATTTAATTACAATTCGGTTATCCATACCTATATTATAAATTCGAAAGTAACTCTGTCTGTCTGTCTGTCTTTTACGCAATCAGGGCCAAACCGCTAATTTAATTGTGATAAAATACTCATATAGAGATACTTGAGGGTCTCGGGATGAACATAGGATACTTTTTTTTTCTCATATTTGTTATATTTTCGATATATACCAATATATTAAAATACTTATTAATTTGACATGCAGTTTATTCCGCCATGTTTATAACAAACGTCGTTGCTAAGCAACGATTTGCAAAGTTTGTTGTTAGAAAACGTCACCCAAAATGAGCTTGCTTAACGCATCTCTCTATTGAAAATTGAAAATAATTTCATAAATATATTTAATAAATATCCGTATAGTTCAAGCGGGCGTAGCCGCGTTCGGGTCCACTAGTATTATATATATCTCTTAATAAAATTATAGTAAGAAAATGCAAGGTTCATTTCAAGGCACGATTTAACGTTCTATAGTCTATTATGCTACTTATTCTCCACTTACCTCCCAATTTAGAAACGCGTGTTTGATAGTAGATGCAATGTCACGCATTGTCATCAACAGAGGGGAGAATGTAAATAATTTTATTATTGTGGTTGCGGGTTTGAGCTTATGTGCAGTATTATCTTTTTTAGGGTTCCGTCCCCCTCCCACGGAACGAATCGCAATGCCTCCAGAATTTGGGGAACGGAGTGTCTTAACACTAGGTTTCGTCTGCCTACCCTGCTGTGTGCGAGATACAGTGTGAAGCTGAATTTTCATTTTTTTTATTTCCTCTCATCTTACAATATTTATTGAGTGTAAACTGTACACGCGACAGTTGTAGGTTCGATTCAATTCAGGGGAATGAATTATTCTTATTTCCTCGCTCTGATAACAAAATAAAGCACAGGGTTGCGTTTGGCCACTCAACACGCATTGTCTCGAACATTGGGTAAAAATTCGAGAACCTAGTTCTAGCCTAACCTAAAACACCGTTAGGCTAGAACTAGGTTCCCTTTGGCTTCAGTGTTATATCCGGAATACAGAATAAAGCCAAAAATGCTTATAATATATTAAGGAAGCAGATGTCAACCCTCCCAGCATCTCTGAAAACGTTAACAGGAAAAGTGTAATCTAGTTGATGACACAAAAATTATGGTATGAGGTTACTTTTAGTACCGCGAAAAGCATTTTACCTTGATTTATTAAACTATTACGAATGATATATTATAGACACGTCGTGTAATGTTGTGGTTTAAAATATAACCACAAAGTATGCAAATGTGGCTTCGAAATATGGTCATTATTATAGGAAAATTAATGTTTAAGCTGATAGATATCCTGTGGGACACCAAAAATAGCGATACAGTTATAAATAAAAAATATGGCTTTTATATGTAATATTAAATGAACCTTTATATAATACCGTGAATCAAATACTATTAGTAAATAGCTCTATATTAAAAAAATCTTTCTTTTCAGCTTCATGATGTAACCCACATATAGCACCCCACTTTCTGTCGATATTCACATAAACAGACAGAAAAATCTCCACGAGGGGTGTACATTACTTCTTTTTCTGGCTGACATGACAAAGTGCGGAGTTAAGTTCCGTCAGTTAACACATAATGCTTCTTATTAGTGTGGAAAGGTTCTCTACGATGCCTTGTAAGATATATGTAAGTGTCAAACAAATTTAAAAATATAGAGTTTCCATGTTTCAGACTTCGAAGTATTTTAGAACCAATGTGACACAGTTCAAGTTTCAAACAAGGGGAAATAAAATCTAATAGGATATCGTAATGGGAAGTATTTGAATGCGACTATCCAATTGGATATAAAATTGTTCGAAGTGCTGTAACGATGGGTGCTTAGCGAATCACGTTTCTTATGTACCTTTTATACTAAGGAAAGATTTGATGGGATTTTTATTATATTTTTATTTATATCTATAAATATATAATTTTTGATTTTAATGTTAACATTAAGATCAAAATAATAAAGTCAACTTTCATTGATGAATGTATATTTTTTACTTACTAGAGAGGCGCTATCCCTGTTCGCTTCACTCGTTACAACACACGGTAATTATTTATGAAATATACAAAAAAACTCCTTTATTTATTAAAATCTTTATTTATTAAAAAACTTAATCTTTGCGTTGTATCTTAAGCAGTAGCATAGGCAGAGGGAGGCTAGTGTTAAGACACTG
This sequence comes from Heliconius numata, assembly GCA_016802625.1. Classification (NCBI taxonomy): domain Eukaryota; kingdom Metazoa; phylum Arthropoda; class Insecta; order Lepidoptera; family Nymphalidae; genus Heliconius; species Heliconius numata. Next base: position 27,417 of record JAEBDU010012169.1, on the reverse strand, counting down.
CGTTCTCATTAAGACATTTCCATTTTCTACTTTCCCCCATTCTTGGAACATTGCTTATGAATAATTGACCTCAGCGCTGCGCCTTGCCTCGTTAGCAAGACTAGGAAAATGAAAATATTAAATATTTAATTCAAATGAGAATCAAACCCACAACTTGTGTTTACAGTCGCATGCCTGTGTCCTTGCTTTACAACTTACCTTTTTTATCGTCCTCTTTTTTACTTAATATCCTAATTTATCATCTAAAATTAATATAATTGTTAAAATTAATAATAGTAATTAGACAATAACATATTATACCATTTTATTTCATCAGTATAACAGATCTACTATTAAAAATGAGGTAAACGTTTAACTAACTTACTTTTTGATATCCAATTAATTTTTGCAAGCCAACGGTATGCACGAAGCACATTCATTTTAATTGTTACTGAACTTACTGAATTAACATTTTTATTAAAATATTAATAAGAAAGCTGTATATACAATAAATATTTCAGTAGTTTGTAAATATTATAAATTATTTGTATAATTGTTTTATATCTAATACTAGTGTACCCGAACGCGGCTACGCCCGCTTGAAGTATACGAATATATATTAAATATATTTATGTAATTATTTACAGTTCTCAACAAAGAGATGCGTTAAGCAAGCTCATTTTGGGTGACGTTTTCTAATAAACTTTGCAAATCGTTGCTATTAACATGGCAGAATAAATTGCATGTCAAATTAATAAGTATTTTAATATATTGGTATATATCGATAATATTACAAATATGAGAAAAAAAAGTATCCTATGTTCATCCCGAGCACCTCAAGTATCTCTATATGAGTATTTTATCACAATTCAATTAGCAGTTTGGCCCTGATTGCGTAAAAGACAGACAGACAGACAGACAGAGTTATTTTCGAATTTATAATATAGGTATGGATAATACGTGCTATGTGCGGGATAAAGCGAGAAACTAAAAATAAAAAAAATCTACTTTTCGTTTATTTTTTTTCTTGTACAATAAATAGTAATTTTTATTTGATATAATTCATTAAATAATAATTACTATTATTTTAAAATATTTCTCAACAAATTTTTTAAAGAGAAAAATAATAAATTACTAAAACATATTTTTGTCTAAGCTTCTACAAAGTTAAGCTTGGAATTTACAAAATGCTTTTAAAACTAGAACAACCATATAAAGCACTTTATAGTGAAATACTCGTAGTTGAAAATTTCATACTGTAGAAAACATTAGGCGCAACGCCAAAGTACACGATTCATTTAATTATGAATATTATGTTCTTGGAAATCTTTAGCTCTTACATGTTTTCATTATGTAAACTAGACACAGATATCGCTTTAGAAAATTTATACTAATTTATTAATCTGATTTTTTCATATATTTTTCTTTGATATTAATATTTTTTTCACAACATTACAAATGTAAAGAAAAGTGTTAAAAAAATATTATACATTTTCTAATTCAATCATAATTTTCACATTAAATAAATTTTATTACATATTATACTTTTAGCCAATTTAAGGAAAAAATAATAAATAACTATAGAGGAATTGCTTATTGCTGCTAAATAAATATAATATAAATAGGTAAAAGCTAAAAAATAGGTTCAAAAATCATTCTCGTTGTTACAAGCCAGAGCTTTTATTGGCTCAAAGTCAACCAAAGATGTATCTAATGTATCTATAGATAAGAAAAATCGTATTCACACCATATATTTAGATTTTCACATTCAAATGAACTGGGGGTTAAAAATTACCAAAAATAAAGTATTCCACCATAAAATTAGCATAACGGCATAGGACTGAGATCGTAAATTAATTATTTTACGTTCAGGGTACGCGCCCTAAGCCATCAATGTGGCCTTTTGTAGGCGAAGCGAACCCACAAATCATATTATTAACACATGTTTGAGGCCGGCCATGGCTTAGCGGCATAAAGGTGTGACTGTAACGCGACAGTTCTGGGTTCGAACCCCACTCGAGGAAAGAAAATGTTTATTTAAATGTATATTTTTATTTCTTCGCTCTGTCACCAAGGTCAAAATGTTCACGCTGTATCCCGCACCCAGCAGGGTAGGCAGAGGAAACCTGGTGTTAAGACACTCCGTTCCCTACTTTCCGCCGAATTTTAAAGGTATTGCTTGTTAAGTCTCGATACCAGAGCGAAAGAAATGAAAATATAAATTAAAATTAATATTTCCTTTCCTCGAGTGAGGATCGAACCCACAACCAGTCGATTATGCAGCACATTTTGTGCCTCTGCGCCACGAATGACCTTTATATTCTTAATATGTATATTATTAAATGCTAAGCTTTGATTTTTGTTGGGAAGGTCGTCTATTGTTTATACTCGTATATTGGGTTAAGCAGTTTGCTCTGCTTTCGTCGGTCAGATGTGATATGAATGTCAATAAACTTCACTGTATTACTTTGGAGGCCACATATAGCTGTAAGCCTTGGATTCGCAATCTGTATTAATATGCTTATTCTTATTTCTTAATATTATCTAGTTATTATGTAAAGAAAAACTCACTCCATGTTTCCTTCGCTCGCCAACGTGCATTCGCTTCGCTTCTTCACTCGGTTTCTGTAAGGATCACAATAAATAGGAACGGAAATGCCTCTGATGGATTCCAGTTGTCTTGCGCCGGTTCTTTTCAGGTCGCAGTTAAATTTAGAGAACCGGTGGTAAGTTACGGAAAAAATTAAGCATGTAATTTCTCATTTTCAAAAAACTGCTGAATGAACTATACAAATTGATTGTACTAACCTTTTATATATAACGGAAAGAAGAGAACATAGATTAGGTATATGATAAATTAAAAAAAAAAAACGTTCAGAGAGATTGTGGATATAAGTAGGCTTTTCATAGATCCGTCACATGTCACAATCTGTCTCTTCTACCAGCTATCGTCACTTATTGGCTTGGCGTTCGATCATAATTTCTAAATAAACATTTATTATTAAAAAAAATCCTGAGATTCGAACTCCAATCCTCAAACTAAAAACAAGGAAAACTTATAATCATTTTCATACAATAGTCATTTAGTATATCACATTATTGTACTCCAGAATTCGGCAGAAAGTGGAGAACGGAGTATCTTAACACTAGGTTCCCTCTGCCTACCCTGCTGCGTGCGGGATAGAGCGTGAAGCTGATTTAATTTAATTTATAAATTCTTTTATATTGCGATTTAGTATTATGTTAATTAAACCATAATTTCATCCACTCAGCTTTATTACTTCCGCTCTCGACGTCGCAAGTTCTCAGATATCCGTAAGCACCAGATGAATAATAGCTTTTCAGAGACTGAATTGCAAATCCACGTCCAACTTAGAATCTCTTTCAATGTCAGTAAATCAAACTCTTAGAAGAAATCTATGATTGATGGTAATCTATAGTGTTTTTTTATTCTGTGTGGATTTTACATTTATTACGTCACTCTTTTATTGTTTTTTTTTCATCTTCACGCTTTATCCCGTATATAGCAGGTTAGAGGAATTCTGAAGGCATATTGAGTGGCTGAACTCAACGCCGCGCTTTACCTCAGGAACAGAGCGAAGAAATTAAAATATTAAATTTTCATTTCCTCGTGTGGAAATCGAACCAGTTGCGTTTACAGTTACACACCCTTCCTCCCTGTTATGATATTGAAATAAAAGATACTGCCAAATATTTTCTTAGATATTATATTTTACAAAATACATTGTTATGTTACGTATTCTTCTTATAATATTCAGCTATAGTTATAAATGCCAATTTTCTTACTTCGTAAAAAAGCAATATTTATATTTGAAGAAGTTGTAAGTATCTTACATAAAAGAGTTTTTTGGCATTGAAAATACACTGCAAATTTCATATTATATGAAACTGTGTATTATTTTTTATTAAATGTATAGTTTAAAATTATTAACTATTCTTATTTCTTTAAATAGTATGGACTTTTTAAATTTAACATGTGTTACGTTATTTCCTTAGGATATGAATGTTATAATTATAAAAACTTACAAAATATTATATATATTTTTTAAACGCATACATATTAATTATGTAAGCGTTACTAACTCCAGGTAAAATGCATTACTCAACAGGTAATTTGAATTGTATAATAAACAGCTATAGGCTTTCTCCCTAACGGCATATGGAACCTAGTGTTACGACTCACAATTTTCCATTTTCCGTCGACTTCTAGGGGCAAACCACCTCTACGAGAACGGGAAAATTAACATAATTTAGATATTATTCTTATAAGATAGAATTGAATCTTGAAAAACTTTAAGAACATACTTTTCAATAAGGTACTAAATATAAAAATGTAAAAGAAAAATATCTAAATTATCTCCATTTACATTGGAACAGAATATTAAAATTTCACAATTCAATATTTTATTAAGCCTTTTATTTCATGCAAAATATATATTTTTTATTTTTTCTATGAAATATATTTGGTACCTACAATACAAATATCTTAATGTCAATACAATATAAAACGCCTTCTTGCGAACTCACATAAGGTCATGCTTAAAAACGAAGTTATAACTAACACATTTAATATTTAAAATTACAAAAGAATTTTCTTTTATAAAAACTAAAAAAAGTCTTTACATCAGTTTACTTATTTTTTATTACATTTCATTGAATTAAGTAAAATAATTAAGTATATTTTTAAACTATGTGACAATACTAATAGTAGGTTTACGATATCTACAATTTTAAATAATTCAGGCCTAACTTTCAAATCTATATACAAATACAAAGTTAAATATAATATTTACAAATCAGCTTCACGCTGTATCCCGCACGCAGAGGGAACCTAGTGTTAAGACACTCCGTTCCCCACATTCTGCTGAATTCTTGAGGCATTGCGTGTTGAGCGGCAGAACTAAACACCGCACTTTGCTTCTACACCAGAGCGAAGAAATGGAAATATAAACGTAAATAAATATTTCACTTCCTCGAGTGTATCCACGAATAATATTTACAATACTTTATTTAAAATTATATAACTTATACAATAAAAAATCGTTTCTTGGTTACATAATGGATCGAAGGAGTAAAAGATAATTTATCTTTTATCCCCTTGATACATTATCCATAATACATTTATATACAACTTATAGTTTATGCATATGTTCGTGTTATTATGTTTTTAGGCTTGTAGCGGGGTAGGCAGAGGAGCCTAGTGTTAAGACACTCCGTTTCCCATTTTCTCCGATTTCTTATGGTGTTGCGTATTGAGGGTAGAAATATGCCTTGGCATCAGAGCGAAGAAAAGGAAAACATTTACAAATAATAATTCGTTCACCCGAATGGGACTCGAACCAGCAACCGTCGCGTTTACAGTGTCTCACTTGTGAATCTGCCTACCCTGCTAAATGCGGGATATAGCGTGAAACCGAAAAAAGTAGAATGTAGGTATGAAAAGTGAATGGCTTAATTTAGTATATTTTATAAGGGAGACTATTATCTTAGCTTTATGTAAATAAAATGTTATAAAATAATACAACGTACAAAAAATAATATTATTTCAACCAAACTCCTGGGAACTTTACGAGCCCATATAATTCGTGAAACAACAATATGAGTTTCAAAACATATACCATACCTACATATATATGTAAAAACTCTCTTAACCTAAAAACAACGGACGTATCTCATTTAAATTTTATTATATTTTACTCTATAAAAATATATTCCAAGAACAGTTATGTAAATATTAATAAACTTATTAAAACAATTGTCTTTTTTAATATTTATAAAGCTCTGAGGGCAAAGTTAACTAAACTTATATTTAAATAAAAGCTATAATATGATGAATTCAATAAATGTGTTTCTTTACTTATGTTCGTAACTAATTATAATAGGTTTACTTAATTTGAAACAAAAGTATATACTTATAATATTTTTTCAACACACGCTAAACACGCTGTATCCCGCATATAGCAGAGTAGGCAGCGGGAACTACTTAGTGTTAAGATACTCCGTTCCCTACTTTCCAATTTTCGTTGCATTGTGTGTTGATCGTAGTTCCTGAGATTAACACGTATAACCAAACAAACACACAGCTTTATATTATTAGTTTAGATTAGTATAAATATTTATATACATTTTAATTATAGACGACAACTCAGTAATTACAACATAAGCCAGAAAGACTAGGCTAGACATAACACAGATTAAAGAGATTACTATATCGCCATGTTCATTAGTTCTATCTAGATTCTAGGCTAACTTCTATATCCCGTAATGAAAGTTATTGAGCTATTAACTAACTTCACGCATTTCCTGCAAATATTTATTTTATTAGGATTTGTTGTAAAAGAAAAAATAAATAAAATAAAAGAAAACAATATCTATATATATATAATCGAAAGGTCACTCACTCACTCATCACGAAATCTCAAAAACTACAAGAGCCGGGAATCGAGGAGGAGTTACTTATAGGACGTAGGTGCTCGCTAAGACGGGAATTTGCAATATTCGACTTCTAAGGGGTTGTTTTTGGGGTTGAAAGTTTGTATGAATCTTCGTTACTATAAATGCTAGGAGTCTCAAATTTTGCATGGACGTCACTTATAGGACGTAGGTACTTATGGAGACAGAAATTAGTAATAACGTAGTTCACGCAGGCGAAGCCGCGGGCGGGCCGCTAGCATTATATAACAGTATTATAGATATCCATACCAATAACGTATCAATAAATTTGAAACAAACAGAAACAGAAGAAGAAATTTTAGTCTACAATTTATTTAAAAAGCAAAAAATATTGTGAATGACTAATTAATTGAGAAAAAATATATATTATAGTAAGAAAAAATAAGCACAAACTTTATACTTTATTTTATAATGAGATAATGTTCTCATGAATATTAGAACATGAATATGATAACCAGAACAGGATATTCAAAGCCGTGTGTTTAGTTTGCAACTTGATGCAGCTACTATACGAGGTTGCATTAAACAGAGAGAATAGAATATTAAAAGAATAATTTAGAGAAAATAATAAAGTTAACGTTATCTTGGTGTATTTGTGATATTATGCTTAAACGAACATGATTTAAGTGTTAATCTCGCTCGAGGGAAAATTTCATAATTATTGCTGAAATAGAAAAAAGAGAGAAAGGAGTGAATCACTCTCCTATCGTATCTCGCGTTTTTAGCAGTGTAAGTAGACAAAACCGTTCACGGATTATAGAAATGATTTAATTCCCTCGACCTTTAAGACTTGAATTTAAACTTGTCGTCAGCTTTAGTATGAAAATTAGCACCCGTTTTGGCGCTCTTGTGAAATTCATTTCCAAAATACTGAGTGGACTAAATACCACTTACACAGTCCCTAATTAAATTCAAAGACATAATTATTAAAATTTCCATATATTTACAGGAACATTATGTAAATAAGGAACAACGACTTAATCGTTTTTTATAAGAAAGACTTGAGTTGGGACAACATTTTGGCAATTAGGTTAATTAAATACCGGGTCGCTTATACAGATTAGGTCAGGAAGTAAATGTATTTTAATAAGGGAAGAAAATTAAATGAAATAAAATTAATATAAATCACTACAAAAAACATATTTTAAATTGCCAAAATTAACAACTTCAATAAAGTAAGAGTAAAAGGAATTTCGTGCAATTTTTTATAACGTTTAAAAAGTTTAGTTTATCCCATATGTGAGCTTTCTGTAGTTTCAGAATTTGCTGTGAATTTTGGACAGAAGTTGATGAACAACTTCCCATACGTTTGTAAAATGTGAAGTTCTCGTCAAAAATAACTAACTAATTTAATTATTTCCTGGGCTAATAGACAGACAAATGTTCTAATAAAAAATCGATTTTTTTACCTGTAAATATGCATTAATTGATAAAGGTAGGTACTGTCATATCTATTTAGTTACAAAAATAATAATTTATAGGTCATGGGTTCGAGAAAGCAGCGGGAAACTGAAGGAAATGAAAATATTTAATATTTTCATTTTTTCGCTCTAGTGCCTAAAAAAATCGACAGAAAATGGAAAACGTAGTGCTAAGACACTCCGTTAGAAGTAAAGGCCAGCCACTTACATTGTGAGTGTATGTGTGTGTAGAGATTAAAAAAAAACTGAACTTACTACTTAGAAAAACCTAGGCGCTTCCAAAACACAATACACTCTGGGCATACCTCTTTCATACAATAAGAAAGGGTGTATAGTCAGCAAAAAAGATAGTACCGAATCTTTTTTGCAATCTTCTTGAATGTGGAACAACGTGTTACTCATCTCTCCCCAGATGCTAGTGTGAGCTATCACAGTCTAAGGCACGTACAAAGAAAATGAAAAAAAAAATGTAATTGAAAACCGTACCTTAATAAATGCGGTTCCAAATATGTTGTAGAAAGTGTGAAACGTCAGCAAAAAAATGTAGAAACTATTTTTTAAATTATTAGATTTTATATATCAGTTTTAAATATTCTCTATATGAAAATTACCAATGGTGTGACTGTGAACGCGACGGTTCTGGGTTCGATTCCCACTCGGAAGAATGAACTATTATTTATTAATATTTTTTTCTTGGTTCTAGTACCAAGGCGAAGCGCGACATCGAGTTCCACCACTTAACACGCAAATACTTAACCTCAACAATTCAGCGGAATGTTTGGAACGAAGTGTCTTAAGGTTCTCTAGGTTCCCTCTGCCTACCCTGCTACAATATAAAGCTGTACAAAAAGTGGAAAAGCTCATTAAATTTCCTCCAGATATACCTATTAATTGATTTCCACTATATACTGGCATTCCAACTAACATACTTATGTGTTAAGTAATATAATTAGCACACAATAGAATTGCGTGGCTGAATAGACTTGTCAGAGGCACTAACAAAAGTCTGGTGCACATGACGAACTGACAATTTAAATCAATGTCTTAATTCAAAGAAGATATTTACTAATAAAATTAATTGTATTTTTTATTTTGACATTAGGTTCCCAGGTTCTTTCTATTCAATTATGTTCGAAATACAGAATGAAGCGATATATATACATAATACTAAAATGTTAAAAAATACTTTTAAATTTTCGATTAAATGAAATATTTATTTCAATTTATATTTTCATTTCTTCGCTCTGGTGGCAAAGCGCGGCGTTTAGTTCTAAAAATCTAAAATTCAACGGAAAGTGCGGGGAGTCTTAACACTAGGTTCCCTCTGCCTAACCTGCTATACGGGACCAGCGTGACCCCTAAAAAAATCTAGGAATATCCGGTACAGAAAACATAACAACGTCAAAATGAATGATACCTACCTTCATACATCCTACAGATTTATGACGAGACCAAAAAATGGAACTCGTAAATCAATTGATTACGATCGTGAGCCGTCAGCTTTGGAACTTATTGATTTGTTTTGATTGATAGAGTACACTTATCGTTTTTAAACGCTACTTCGCTATCAGCTTCACGCTTTATCCCGCACATAACAGGGTAGGCAGGTAGAATAAAGTGTTAAGCCTTCAGAATACAGCGTTAAGCTAAAGCCAACACTAATATAATATATACACTTGCACCTATTTAATGGTAATTAAACCTTAATGACACTTCTGCTATACACAAGACATAGTTAACTTACTTCAAATATTAATTTAAAATAATTTTATTTATAATAATAACTATTAAAATCCATTCTGCTTGAAATGTAGAGTGACGAAATGTTCCACTCTCCGTATACTCACTCACAGACGAAGATATGATAACACTATAGTTCAACAACACTTTTTTATCAGCATTCACTAAATCATAGACACTGTTCTCGCACTAAGTGTGCCTGCAAAGCCCGCCCTCAAGGCACCGATGTTTTTGCACTGAAACAAAAATAACATATTATTATTTTCTTCTTTTTAAGCTATAATTAGTAATATATTTTATTAAAATTATTTATTTGTGTTTATTATTTTTTTTTCATAAGCCAAAGTAAAAAAAAATAGATCGTATAATTTTGAAATAAATAGTTTTATTGGTCTCTACTATAGAATAAAATATATAAATTATATTAAAAAATATATAAGCATCTCGCTGTCATAATAATAAATTGACTGTAAAAGTCAAAGCCTTGGTAACTTTTATGGAACATTATAATAAATAGCAAGGGATGGAATTTCCAGAACGTTCATTCAGTAAGGAAAATTTCGCGAAGTTGCCAAAACCTTTAAAGATCACGTTATTTTTATTATTAGCTATACGAAGAAGAATTTTACATGCAACAAAGGATTCATGAGAAAAATGAATAAGGAGGGTAGGAAAAAGATCTACCCTTGATTCCGTTGGATTATGACATATGGGTAGCTACATATAGCAACATGTTACAATTACGAGAGTCACTTCATGAATATTTCATAGTCTACAAGCAAAAGATAGCGTATAGTAGTAAAAAATTATATAAACAAAATTGATGAAAATTCCCTCTGGATTCGAGACAAAAACGTGGCGTTGAGGTCCACTACTCAGCACGCAATGCCTCCAGAATTTGGCGGAAAGTGAGGAGCGGAGTGTCTAAACACTAGGCACCCTCTGCCTACCCCACTACATGCGGGACAAAGCGTGAACCAGGCAAAAAATATATGTGAAGTTTTAACTAAACTAACCCGCATTTCATTTACGCAAAACTAGGCCAAAGTTAAATAAAACGCTATAACAGCTTACTTTATTCGCGACAAAACGTCCAAAATAAGTGGAGTTTACGATTTTTAAGAGCCAAATTGAACTGAAAAAATGTATAAAAAATGTTAAGAAACATCGTCCAAATATGGTGTGGCCTCGTTTTATTGTATTTATTAAGACTTTTTTCTAAATTAAAATATATCTCTAGAGAATCCTTGTGTAGAATTTAGCTTTTAACGCTTCGTTATATTAATTATTTCACGACAATGCTTTGGCAAAACATTTCTTTGATCAATTTAATTTATCGAAACGTCTCTGAAGATATAGGCATTTTTTATAAAGGAACTTACTTAGCTGTATATAATCGTAGCGCCTTTAGAAATTTCTTAATAATAATGAATACAAATATAAGAGGATAAATATTTGTTGATATCTACGAATATCAAAAGCTTAATAACATTAGTGAGATATTCAGAACGTTTTTTTATGATGCTAGGAGATATGCTAATAAGTTTGATTCTTTTATTTTTTTTATAAATACACCAGACACCAGAGCGAAGAAATTAAAAAATTAAATACTTTATTTGCTCGAGTGGGAATCGAACCCACAACATGTCGCGTCTACAGTCAGGATTTGTGCTCGACGTGCACTTGTCCGATTTTCATATTACAGATAGAAAAATTTCAATAGTAAAAATAATTGTGCTAAGTGCAAGTTATTTTAATCAAAACTAACAAATTAGATAACATTATACGACAATTTAATAACATTAAATTAGTAGAATATACTTAAATTCGTAACACATATATTTACATCTTATTTAAGAACATTAAGAGTTCTCAGTGGCCATATTCAGCGCCGATTTTAGAAACCTTAGGCTTTACAGAAGGTTCCTATGGTTATCTAAGAACTAAATAAATACACTAAAATATTAGTTAAACTATTTTCAATACCAACATTTTAAGATATATGTAATAGGTAACAGCGACGCTTAGAAAGAATCTTTATATATCAGAGGGAATCTCATAACTTTGCATAACTATTTCATCATTTTCATATTGACTTCATATATGGAGTTTCACTTCATGAAATACAAATACATATGAATATACTGAACTACTAGTACTTGGAATACTGTCTTATAATATTTAGTTAATTACATACTAAATATAAAAACTTTAATTCGGAAACCAGCTAATTCAAATCCATCCTTATACAAGAGACGTGGAAAGAGTAATGTTAAATTGCACCATAGTTAAATACGAGTATATGATCTACGAACGTTTTTCCTAATAAGTATAATTAAATAAAAAAATCAGCTTCACACTATATCCCACACACAGCAGGGTGGACAGAGGGAACCCAGTTTTAAGACACTCCGTACGCCGCTTTCTGTCGAATTTTGAAGGCATTGCGTGTTGAGTTGCGGAGCTCAACACCGCGACTCGACACCAGAGCGAAGAAATGAAAATATAAATTTAAATAAATATTTCATTTCCACGAGTGGGGATCGAATTCACAACCAGTTTTTTTTGCAGCACAGTTTGTGCTCCTGCACTACGACTGGCTTCAAGTGGTGTGTGAAATAACGTCTTTCCTATCTCTTGTACAGTTCCCATAGATAGAGCTAGAAGAATTGCAAATTAAGATATTGATATAATAGATAATAACTATATTGTAAATTAATTGTAATAATAAATAATTATATAAATAAAAAAATAATAATTAATTATTTATTATTATTATAATTAAAATATAAATGAAAATAAAACCAGTCAATAGTCAGTATACGGTAAATATACAGCTCATCTACTTAAGTGCGCTTGAACGTGTTTTCCGAGAGGGCACAGATTTAAATCCCACTAGGCTTGAATTATTTATATGAAGTTTTAATATGTAGAGTATGAGTGGTAGCTTTCTGTTTTAATTTTAATATTTAGACTGGTAGGTGGATCTAACATTGTTTATAAATAAAATATATAGTATTTCTTTCTTTTTTAATAAATGGTATTTTATTTTATTCTGGAAATAAAAATTTTTATTCAAAGGCAAAATGCTAAAAATGGGGAGCAGTCTTAATATCCATAAAATTAAAATATTAAAAGATGTTCTAAATTATTGGTATTAATTGTGAGGCCATGTATATTAAAACACAAAATTGCAAACAAAAGAGAAAGAGAACAGTTATAGTGTATAACCAAATCAACTTACGTAAAATTCAAATTTAATTGAAGCTCTGCTGTAGTTATCTTTTAATCTTTTCTGTGCACCTGTTGGGACAAAATAATTTCATGCTATCTTTTTTATCTTAATATAAAAAACAATTACTATATAAAATATTAAATAAAATAAATGCATTTAATACAAAAAAAAATCAATTAATATCAATAATAGACTACATACATAGTTATCGTGCGAATGAAAACAACATTAGTAAGAACGACCTTCATAATAAAACAAAAGCATGCCAAAACTAATAATAACAAAGTTACGCACGTGTTCTGGTTGTGAGAGTCCGAATGTGAAGCGGTAGGAGGCAAAAAACGTGCGAAACGCCTTTGCAGAACCAGCTGCCTGAAGGTCTGACGAAACTGCCGTGACATGGAGCAGTACAGAATGAAGTTTATAGCTCCATTGACTAGAGCAAGCAAGTCCATCATATCTCCAAGTAAATTGTAGCATCTCACGAAGAAACACCACCCTAAGACCCCGCTGAGTAATCCCAATATACCCTGAGGTAATTCAGTTAACAGGAAAAGCAGCCAAACTGCTAACAACATCTTTGTTGTCCTATCAGTTCTTTTATCAGCTTTGTGCTGACGTTTCACCATTTTCTCTGCAGCAGGACAGGAACTGTAGTTGCGCAGATTTTTCTGATGCTGATTTGCGCTATATAGAGCTCTTATCAACCACCAGCTTATGACGGTTAAAATCAAGCATGGCAACAGTTTTATTAGTACGGCGTGAACCCAAAAATTGACTTGGTATAAGGTACCCTGACTGTCGGAGTCCACGTGGTATGCCACTGCGGGTTTGTCGCTCGTTTCTGTAAGGTTCTTTGTGTGTATATCGAATACCTGCGGAAAGAGAATTTGATGGTAATACGTATTGTATGGAAATTGGAATATTTGGTGTCATTGTAATTGAATGCAATTTGCATAGGAGAATGTGCGGCCTTGACTTTCAAAATTGTATTTTTTATATAATGCGCAATTAAAACATAATTTTATAGAAAATATAATAAACTATTATATTAGATTTAAGATAGTTGTGATTTTGTGAAAATGCTTGTTGTTTATCATTATTCATTACTCGTAGTAAATAGTATCTATTTATATTTTTTTATTTTAGTTGCAACTGCGATACAGTGAACTTGTGACAAAATACTGCTTAAAAAATATTTCACGTTTATATTTCCATTTCTTCGCTCTGGTGCCGAGGCAAAGCGCGGCGTTGAGTTCTGCCAATCAACACGCAAGGCCTCCAGAATTCGGCAGAAATTGGGGAACGGAGTGTCTTAACACTAGGTTCTTTCTGCCTACCCTGCTGTGTGCGGAATATAGCGTGAAACTAAAAATTTCAATAAAATTAATATTAACGATACCAACACGACCAACTAAAATATTCAAATAACAATCGTACAATATCATGACGAATTTACTTACCATAAATGTAGGAATGCATAGAATTGGTGGCAAGATGAAGCTACTCAGTATAGCTATGCTACACCGTCTCTCCGTACATAAAATGTGACTTCTGTCTGAGTACCTAAAATAAACAATAATAATAATAATAATAATAATAATACTCTTTATTTAGAAATATCACATACAAATTATTACACTGAGAACTCCCGGTAAGTGGTCAGAAGACACTTGTGTTGGGAGTATCTCGCAACTCCCATATCGGACACCAGCTAGTTATTGTACATAATATCTACGGTATCATAAGGTGGTGGATTGAAAGGAAATACAGCAGTATGTGTGTGTGTGTGTGTGTGTGTGTGTGTGTGTGTGTGTGTGTGTGTGTGTGTGTGTGT
>JAEBDU010012168.1:0-21177 GCA_016802625.1 Heliconius numata | reverse complement strand
GTTTTTACGTTTTGAAGAACGTTCTCAAAAAACTTCAGTTGATCTTTTTCTGGAAATTTAAATTACCAATGTATTATTATATAATTAAATTCAATTTATATTTTAAATTATTTTATTTTTATTTTAGTATCCCTACCTTCTTTGCTTATATCTTTTTCTGTAAAATATACAAATAATTATTTTTTAAGTACATATACTTACACTAAAAACATTTTTTTATTCAAATACTTACTCATTTTATCAACGTATTCTTCTTGTTCCTTTTTGACTGAAATAAAAAAAAATAACTCATTTACTAGATTTTTTTAAAATGCCAATAATAAAAAAAATCTTAAGCAAGACTCACATAACCATTTGGCGTACTCCTTCAAATCTGTAAAATGTAAAGAAACTATATAATATCTATATAACGACACTGAAGTAACTATCATGATATACTTATAATATATCTGTATTTGTTTGTAATTAATCTGTATTTTAAACCGACTCTCGAGACAAGGAGGTTCTCAACTAATTATTTTCGATTCGATGTTCGATTAATTATTTTGGATTCGATTTCGATATTGGATTTGGGTATTTTTTGTAATATGCAATCATAGTTATTTTACTTCTTTGTAAAATATTATAAATCTTTACCCAAATAATTTAACACTTAAGGCTTTTAATTGACATCAACACATTGACAGTCAGTCAATTCTATTTATTAAATGAATAATCATGTAGTTCAAGCGGGCGAAGCCGCGGGGGGCCGCTAGTTATAAATAATAATTGTTCTTAAATTAATATTTCCATTTTCGAATAATAAAGCGCAGCGTTGAGTTCAGCTAAAAACAAAATACAATTCATTAGTAACAAACCTTTCTTATCCTCGGTAGAATCTGATGAAGTATCACTCAACGACTTATCAAATAAGGAAAACACTGAAACAACAATAACAAATGGTATTTTATTGATTTACAAATAAAATATTGTATTGGAGAAATAAATGTTTGTGAACGTAAAACTGTAAGCAATTTGTATAATTTCATTAATATTTTTTGGGTTTTACCTAGGAAACCTAGTGCTAAAACACTAAGCCCTTTAAGATAATTCCGTTCTCCAACGCCCCTAATTAAATAAAATAAAACAAATTTACGTACATAAATCTTCCATACTGGAAGCGGTTTCCTCTGAACTAGAAGATGACGTAGCCTCAACTGTTAAGACAAGCTGAAATAACAAATGCAGTTTTTTTGAAATAAAAAATGTATCCAAAAATGCATACAAAACAATTAGCCATTTTATTGATAAAAATAATGATATATCAAACTAATCCAGATTGTTTTCTTGTAAATGGAAAACAAAATAAAATATTGAAGAACAAATGAACGGACATACATACGCGCTTAAAACATAACCCTCCTTTTGGTCTTTTGGTTAAAAAATATTAAATTTCAAAATTATGTAATACATTGCCCTACTTTAAAATTAAGGAAAATACCACTTACAAAAGTTATTAAAGTTAGAAACATTACAAGAACAATTTAGAATCGTCTGTTGCGTTCCGCCAATTAATTGCGATTCCATATAAATGCATTTTTATTGCATCCTATCGTAGATTTTATTTAGCCATATTATGTTTAAACCATCTAGGCGCTGTGCCGAAGATTGCGTTTTAATTAAACGCAATGATTGTAGGTTTGATTTCCACTCGAGACATGCACAGCTAATTTTCATATCTAAGTCAAATAGGAGGTTGAAGGTCTACATAGGTGCCGAGATCGGCGTCTATTAGACATAAGAGATGTAAGAGCGACGAGAGAGAGATATTTTTTTTAGAACAAACTATCTAAACATTATTATATTCTAAGAAATAAAATCATTTCCTTTCTCTACAACCACAATTACATCATCAAGTCATAATGCTGTCAATAAATAAGTGAAATGCTCAAACCTATCATATATTCATATTCACAAAATATATACTATAGTTAAAGCTGAATTCGTAGAAATTAAATAAATACGAAATTCACGTGAATTTGAAATATCGTTTACCTCGGAAATGGTGGTTTAAATATTGACGTAAATAGATGAGTATAAATGAAAAGGGGAGGGGATGTACATTGTTTATCCGTTCTCCATTTTCCGCCCGAATCTAAGAAATTGCATATAGACTGGCAAAACTCGCCGTTACATTTTTCTTCATTTGAGCGAAGATTTGGGTGGGATGGAACCGAACTCACAACCATCGCACTCACAATCAAAAGCTTTCACTGCGCTACATGACCTCAACAATATTAGATTTTTCTTTTAACCTTATAGAAGAATATAGAGAAATAATATAGAGAATTTAGTGTTCATTATCTTTTTAATTCACTTCTCTTCTTTATAAAAGCAATATTTACTTGGCACTGGAATCACACTCCACGCATTCTCTACTAATAGTAAAACCAATTTTCTACTATATCAGATAAAAGCATTTTAAAATCAACGTCTAAAATTCGTTGGAAAATATTTCACCGTGATCGATGACGACTTCCAAGTATGATGAAGCACTAAGCTGACATGCTGAATAAAATTTTCTGTCAGTATAATATTATTATAATGGACTTTTGTATAAATAAATAAGTATTTGTTTTCATGAAATATTATACTTTAGAAAATTTATATAGAAAATTAATATTATAGAAAACATTTTAGTTGTTATAGTTAAAATGATTTGTTTAGAAGAAAATCTGTATTCATTTTAAGCAAACGCTAAAATAAAGATAGCTCGATTAGAACGTATAGTTTAACTGACTAGAACGCTTGCAATTGCTTTTCAAGAGGCAAAGGCGATAAAATCTTCATAGATTTCTTAACACTTTTTTCTTAAGCTTCTCTAAATTTGGGAATAAGGTGTCTTAACCCTGTGTTTCCCCCACCCCTCCTTTTATATACGGGATACAGAATAAAGCTAAAATAAGAAAGAAAAAGCAATAATTAATAGAAATTAAATGAAAATATCGGTATCCTCAACAAAAATTAGGTTAACAACGAGTAGCACTTTAACACCTACGAATAAATATCCGATAAACTTATTATTGGTTAGTATCAAAGATGAATATCGATTTATCGCAAGTTTAAATTGCTTTGCGGAAAGTTGCAGTCCAATTTATGTTTTCAGCCGTATTACGAAATATCGTGTTCCTACCGTGACTCGTGTATCAATTAGGGGCTCTGAGGTATATTAAGATTCTATATCTAATATTTTTTTTCTGTGTTAATAGAATAATCTTTTGGATAATGCGACATAGTCACGGCGTTGAATTCCGCCTTACAATACGGATATATAGTATCAAGACGACCCATTCTCCACTCTCTTTGCCCACATTTTAGACCAAAACAAGGATTTGTTCATAATCCCAAATGAAGATTGAACTCGCACCTATTGCTTTTAAACCCCCTAATTTTATTAAGATTTGTAAATTATTTAATGAAGATACTTTCTACCTTTCGTAATTACATTACGAAACATAACATAAACATTACTTTGCTAATTTTATATTTGTAAAATATTCTTCTCTTATAAAATAAGCAGCTTAATGTGAATGTTTTATATAAAAAGGTAGCTTTGAGGCTTTGCGTCCTAGCACTTATGGGTGTTAATTAACCTAATCGTCTTAGCCCGTGCCGTCTTATGAGACACCCCACTCTATATTACTATTAAGTTAGTAGGCCGACTAAATATTCATTAAAACTTAATTAATATAAACTATATAAATATTAATTATTAGGCTATTTAGAAAATTTTTATTTAAACAGTAACATCATTTTTTTAAGAGATGTAAAAACCGGAGTTCTGTATTCGACGAGTACCTACATACTTTTAAATTTTATTTTTTGTTCTTATTTTTGTAAAAAAAAATAAAATACATTAATGATGCGGCGTTGAGTTCCGTCACTTCTCGAAGGTCTCAAATTTGGATAAAAAGCGATAAAAGCATTACTTTGACGGTCTGGTTGTGGTTTTTTTAGCTCTCTGCTGTACCGCGCACATAATATGCTAGACAGAGGGAACCTGGGAACACAACTGTAAGACACTCCATTCCCACTTGCGTTATCCTTTTTTCAAAGAAATTGGAAAAGAAAAAACCTGACATTACAAAACTACATTAAAAGAGTTGAACTTTACCTTTTAAGCGTAAAATACATATAACTGAATGATAAATCACTACGTGGGTGAGAGTGCCACATTATAATAGGCATTCGTGTTTTCTGAGAAAATCCTTTATCTTTTACAACAAAACAAGGGCCCTACTTACGATTCCCGTCGCGAGTTACAAAGGAAAAAATTGCAAAGCGGATTTTAAGGCATTAGACGGCGACTTGCTAAAATATGAATATAATTTCCCTTACAGACATTTCAGAGTAAATAATGTTTCAGCACACACGGGATTATATTGTGTAATTTGAATTTAAAATTGAAAATTATTGTTATTAGAATAAGATTATGTTTTTATTTTTTTGAAGATTTATTACTATTATTCTAACACTAAATGCTCTTTTTAGAAAACGTGTAAAAATTTTAGCGTCGCGGAATTTGAACCCGCGCCCCGTTAGTCCTCCCGATCCAATTCGCGGTGTCTAAGAGGTGCTCGTTCAAATCCATCTATATTTTGTGTAGGTTTCTAATAAAAATAAGATATTATTTATTTTTTAGTTTTAGAAAAGTTTTTTTCAGCATCGGTTTGCCAAGAAGAGCTGTAGGACTCTCGAATAACAGACATTGCTTTAATATCTATTGATTAAGTAGTTGATGAAAGTTACGAAAACCACTTCTTCTCGGTAAATTATTTCTTATATATAGTCTAAATAGTTGTAAACTTATTTAAATGAGGATCCTTTTAGAAAACGAAACACAAATTAAAAATAAAATTTGTTTTTACAAGAAAAAAGATAATTAAAATTCGTAGAAACGTTGCGTTCAAAGAGCGCATTTATTATTTAAAAATGATTTTTACATTTTGTTTACCAACGAAATGAGAATTGCAGTATGTAGAAAATATTTTAAAACGAAACGCAACGAATTAAAATTTGCTTTTAAAGAAACTCAGTATTTTTATAACATAGTTTAAAACCAATCCACTTCTCGCCGATGCACGCTTAAATCCTTCACGCTGTATCCCGCATATAGCAGAGTAGACAGAAACCTGAGAACCTAGTGCTAAGACTCTCTGTCCCATATTTTGCGCCGAATTTTAGAGCATTATATGTTGACTGGTGAAACTGAGTAAAGTGATTCACCAGAAGTGTAATTTTTTTTGGGCGGGACACTAGTAATTATACGAGTATGTACATATATTCGTATATAAAAAAATATTAAAATTGCAAATAACCTTTCAGATCTCATAAGCATTTATTACAATCCCGCTATACAGGTTTTATATACAGCATAAAGATGATAATTTCTCGTACGACTGTGATATATTGCGCGGTTCCTTCAACGGTGCTAAAGATAGACGTATATTGAGACCAGTGGCTTTTATTGGACTCAAACAAGTCATTTTATATTTGAACTTTAACCTTTTCCATAATATTCCTTAGATGTGTATATAATTTTATAATTCAGTAGGATTACTTTAGAAACAGCTTTTATTTCTAGACATTCCGTTCCCCACATACCACTTTATTTTCGATACATTGAGTGTTTAGTTGCGGAGCTTAACGACGAGTTTTGTCTTTTTTTTTCATATATTTTATGTTTATGAAAAACTATAACACAACACTACTTATATACTCGTATTTATTATGCTCTATTTCCAACACATTTCAGTCCACTAAACGGCGTTCTTTACAACTAAATGACTTAGATATGGTCGATTGATTGATTTCTCGATATATGGCGTTTCGAGCGTGCCAGTTGAGCACAATGGTCTATTTACGGTATTAAGATGAAACGTCAACGTCATGCACAGGTCGCTGTTACAGAATAGACAAAGACTAACCTGCCGGTGATATCACGTCTATTGTTCATTGACGATTGAGATATTTGCAATTGTTCTAGCTATCTTGCTTTTAGGAATATATACTATCTATATATATGATATTCTTAATGTATTTTTTTTAAATTCACGTAATAGTATCCCGCACATGGCACGGTAGACAGAGGGTTCTTAGGAAACCAGTGTTAAGACACTCCGTTGCCATTAAGGTATTTCCGATCCTCACTTTTCGCTGAATTCTAAAGACATTATGTGGCGTGAAATAAACATAAGCATGTGACTATAGACGCGACGATTGTAGGTTCGATTCTTGCTCGGGGAATTATTAATTCCGTCACTCAATTCGGAATGTGTCGAGCAACGGAAGGATACATCGGGAAGCTGAAAAAAAACAGAAAGAAACAAATCGAAATTAGCTAACAACAATAAAAGTAAAAACAGTGGTTACAAAACTAACCCATAGTTTCTTTTTTGTCCAACTAATGCCTACATATTCCCGTGTTAATATTTGTTATACGTGCACAGCGTGTATGAGAGAAGAGAAGCAAATGTCGGAACAGGCACGTAAACGTAATACTACGTGACGCGCGGCCTAATGTGGTCACATCTTGAAATCTATCTACTTTACAAAATTATTTGTTTTGTATTTTAACATTTTTAACACCCCAAGGAAACAGAGATGTGTTATAAGTTTGACGTGCATGTCTGTCTGTGCCATCGTAGCTCTTAAACAAGTATATGGATTTTGATTTTGTTTTTTTTTTCGTTTGAAAGATGATTTAGTCGTTTAAAGATTATCAGCTCTTTTCTTGTTTTTTGTTAACTTTTTAGAGTTTTTTTATGTAGGGTGTTTTTAATCTATATATATAAAATCGAAAGGTCACTCACTCATCACGAAATCTCAGAAACTACCAGAGCTAGGAATCTGAAATTTTGTATAGGAGTTATTTATAGGACGTAGGTGCTCGCTAAGGAATTTGCAATATTCGACTTCTAAGGGGTTGTTTTTGAGGTCGAAAGTTTGTATGAATCTTCGTTACTACAAATGCTAGGAGTCTCAAATTTTGCATAGACGTCACTAGGACGTAGTCATGGAGACAGAAATTAATAATAACATAGTTCACGCGGGTGAAACCGCGAGCGGCCGCTAGTATATACATATAAATAGAATTGCAGTGTCTGTCTGTAATTTTAAAATGTATGTTTTTAGAATTGATGACATAATATCTAAAGCAGATGAGCTAAAACTAATTAAAAAAAGAAATTTCAATTATTTTAATATGTTAAAGTGACTGATGGTGAACGTCTTACAGAATATGATAATGAGGTAAAAATGAAGAGGGTGCTGTGAGGCTACGCTATATAAATTACGTGTTATACGCAACAATATAATTTTCTTTCTGTTTATAACTTGGCAGAAATTAGGAAATCTCTCTGTCTACCCTGCTTAAGGGGGATCAGTATCCCGTGAAGCTGTTTTTTTTCTCTTAATTTCTTTAAAATTACATTCCTACATGACTGATGATGGCAGCGGAAGTGACGAATCATTCAGTATTCTATATGACTATTGTATTTGTGTCAAATGAATTATGACTATATCTAGTAGAAACATTAGGAATTAAAATTTAAAAATAAAAATAAATTGAAAATTTAAATTTAATAATTAGGAACATTACTTATAAATTATTATAAAATAATTTCTATCATCGCTTTAGACCAGTTAACAAGTTTAGAAGAGCAATTAAAGCTGTAAGTACGTTAACACGTTCAATTCGCTTTCAAGTAATTGAATGTTTTAATTTGTTTTAGTGCGTCCTAACTTAGTTTTATAAAATTTCATAAGTAAAAGAAAATTGAGTTATATATTTTTAATTTCTATAAAAATAATTGGTGTGAATATTGTAGTCTTTTTAATTGCTGCCTTTTAGAAAAGAAATTTCTAGCAACATTATTCCTAATGGTGTCCTTACTATAATTTTAATTTAAAATAAAAAATAATGCACTTAAATTAGAAAATACAACTCATATTATAAAAATTTTACATAATAACTAAAAAAACTCTCACTTCGCTACTAACAATAGCTATAGGTACACATCTTTTCGCACAGACGGAGGCCACTTCCATTTTTCAGTTTATTTTTCGAGACATTGCGTGTTAAGAAGCAAAAGAGAGATAATTCAAATATATACCTAACATATAATCTCTTATAACAACATCCTTAGATTCATCCCTCAAAAAGCGGAAGTGAAATTTAATACCCCAAAAAAAAATACAAAAACATAGAAACCAAAACAAATTATTTCTCAGAAGTTAAAACCATTTCCGTAAAGCGTTAGCCATTATAGCTGTCAACACACAACAACGGACGGTTCGTTAAAATAACATCCCACTCCCCTCACATCAACGGACATCGGATACAGGGGCGCGCCCAACGGAACACTCGTTAACTACTTATAGATATTAAACAAGATGTTATTTGTTAATGCCTTTATTCCGTTGGAAATGTCAGATTTTCTTGTTAATTATTTACTAATTATTTATTTGTTTGGCTTCTCGCTGTATCCCGCACGGTACAGTGTAAACAGAGGGAACCTCCGTTCCTATTAAGATGCCTCCCCCATTTACACTTCCGAATTATTGAGACATTGCGTGTTAAATGGCTGAACCTAATACCGCGCTGGGCCTCGTTACTAGAGCGAGGTAGGTTTCAGGAGTATTTTGATATTCTGCGATGGAAAGTATCTTAATAAAAAGTATCTTTATAAACAAATATAAAATTATGTAATATCAGTTATATAAATAAATATATTTTTATACCCTTTTTTCTTGTTTATTACAGTATATTGTATTTAAATAGTCAACCTTTCCGAGAGCCAACCTTGTTACTCAAAAAATAACCAATTAGGTGAAAAGGTACCTACTGTACAAACAAACACTACAATTGAGCCAATTTTCTGAAATTACATAATGGGAATCATTTATTTCTTAATTGAACCAAATTCTATTATGTAAAACAGCGTATTATTCATTTTTTTTTGTATCGATGAAAAGGAAAAGATGCTCCTATGATATGTATGATACCTCCACTCGATCTTGAGATAAATGGTCTTGATAGACGGACAGATGGACAACAAAGTGATTCTATAAGGATTCCGTTTTTTTCTTTTTGAGTTACGGAACACAAAAAAATACTATTAAAGACAGTTTTGAACAGTTTTGCCACTCTAAATAAACCCCTAACTGTTTACGATTTATCCCCCATGAGAGAGTAGAAAGAGTAAAAAAGATTAATGATATTAAGCTGTAATTTTTTTTAAAATCACGTTATAAGATGTCTGCAACAGGATGCTATGTGCACGTAATAGCACCTGTTGCAGAACCAAACCTGGGGACCTAGTGTTAAGATTTTTTTCCCATTAAAGCACTTGTCCATAATCACTCAAAAATGGTCCCCAAAAATCCCCCCACTTTTCTCGGAATTCTGGAAAAATGGAATTTTCGTTTACTGTTTATTTTCACATTTTAGTACATTACTTTGTTAAAATTCAATTTCTTAAACAAATTTGTTCGTCTTAAAATGTAAATTTAGTACAAGCAATCAAACTAGGGTTAAGTGTTTATTTAAAGCAAAATATTTTAATGTACCTTTAATATTATAAATTTTGAAATAAGCTTTCATCATAATTAATTTTGAACACAAAAATAAAGCTTATATATTTTTTAGTTATTTTTATCTTAAAAATATTATTATAATAAAATTAATATAGATCATTTGAAAATAATGCATTGAATGAAACAATTTCTTCATTTGACTATGCCTATGTTTATACTAACATTATAAACATGAATAGTTTGTTTGGTTGAACTCACTAATCTCAGGAAATCTTCAATCCGGAAAATAGTCCATTTGTCGAGGTGGGTTGTATGTTATATTACATAACGCTAATAGTTTCATAAATGAAGAATGTTATATGTAATAGACAACTCTTAGTTATTTCTAAAAGCTATTAGATTATAAATACTCACACGAAACTTTAAACTAAAAGAATTATTAATAAGAGGCCAGACGTAGCGCTGGGCTACGAGCGATAAAAAAACAACACGACAGTTTGTGGGTTCGATTGCCACTCGAGAAAATGAAATATTTTATATTTGCTCTAAAATATTTAATATTTTCTTCTGCTAAAAAAACGAGCTAAAGCGTGACGTTGAGTTTCGCCACTCAACAAGCAATGCAAATTAAAAAAATATTAATACAAGCGAGATTTGAATCCACTGCCACCTGTCTGAAATTAGCCGCTTATTGCATTACGATATCGTCACTTAAAAACACCCTTTAAAATATTATTATAAAATTTCATTCAATATAACAGCACTCAATTCTGCTCTAGTATTATAAAGATAAATGACCTACATTATTATATGTCGTATCTCGTCCCAGCTCATAGTAATCGCTATTATTTATCATTTTCGTGTGGAATATAGAAATTAAATTTAACATACACTAGTTCCGTGTACGTAACAGATATATAAATAAGCTTCAGCTATTAATCTACACAATGGGATAGATAACAGGATAGACAGAAGCAGAGGCTAGTCGTTGCGCAGGGGTACAATCGTGTAAACGCGACAGTTGTAGGTTCGATTCCCACTTGAGGAAATGAAATTTTGATATTTTCATTCAGCATGGCGGTGAGTTCCGCCAAATTCTGTGGGTTTTATTCAGCGTCTTGATGTGAACAGATTGGCTTAACACGAGACTTCCCGATTCCCACTTCCTACTTGGCTATATGAGGGATTTAGTATGAAGCTAAAAAACAGATAAATAGAAAAAACTTAGTGTCTAGACCATAGAGTCTAGGGGAGCCAGCAAAAAAGGAGGCAGAAAGGAGCCAAAAAGTGTTCATCGAAAAGATTTTTAACTAATCAAACAATGTATTTCGTAGTTTGTTTGTTTTTCAAGCCAATAAATAGAAAAAACTAGCTTCATGAAATAAATGAATAATTTATAGCCCCATTTGCATATCAAAGGCTGTATTTTAGATAGAGTTAAAATAACAATACACACACATCACCTACATATATATACTGCTTAATAAAGTTATTATTAATATGTAAATTCTATGAATACTATCTCATTTTTTTCAACTTTTTCGAGCATTAATTGTAGGTAATCTTTTGGCCTGTACTTATGTTTATTATTTTCTGTATTACACTATAATATGTATATACTTGAAAATTAAATATAGGTATGTTAAAATATTTTCAATTTTTCTTTTCAAAATTTAAACAATTTGAACCTGCTTCCATTTTATAAGAAAAATATTAGATATTTCTCCATAATCCTATATTTTTTAACTTGACAGGGAGAGGGATCCCGCGAACCTAGTGATCAGACAGTCCATTTTCATTAAGACACTTCCATTTCCCACTTTCCGCGAATTTCTTCGTCACCAAAGCGAGAAAATGAAAATATTAATATTTAATTTCCTCGAATTGGAATAGAACCCAAAACCTGTCGTTTGCTGCGTTTATACTCAAATATTTTTAATTTCATTCATAATAAAGTTGTAACTTAAGTTTCACAATCAATTATAATAACAAATCAAGTTACTTCTGTGTCGTCCCCCAGTTATCATCCAATTTATCATTTGTCACCCGAAACATGCCTTATCGGAAATCAGAGTTCCAACAACACTTAGCATAATGAGGTCCTTTATTTATTCCGTCAATGGAGTATGGCACTTGTATTTCATTAAATCTGAATCATTAATATTTGTAAAGAATATTGAAAAAAAAATTGTAAGCCAATTTTTAATGAACATTTATTTAGTTGTATCGAAAACATTGTTTATATTTTTTCGATTGAACTTAATGGGATTTGAAACTAAGGCATACTTCTCATCAAGCTACGTGAAAATTTTTATATTTTATTTATGTTATTCGTATCTCTATGGACAGTTGCTTTAGAAATTCCATTACCTACTGATAATTTTCTTATTTTGCTGTGAAGGCACAAGCATTTAAGCACTCCGTTTCCCACTCTCAGCCGAATTTTCAGGGCATTGCATGTTCAGTGGTGGAAGTCAACCCTGTATTTTGCCTTGTTACCAGAGCGAAGAAATAGAAATAATAATTCATTCCTCTAAGTGGGAATCCAGCCTACAACCATCACTTTTATAGTCGTAGGCTGTTAATGTTACCATATTCCTATTATCAAGCATGTTATAAATATTTCAATATACTTGAAAAAAACCACATCGTATAAGTAGACTTTAAGGCTAAATAACCAATAACCCTTTTGACCTTACCGGAAATTGAATCCGGGATATCATGAAAACATGGCCTGAAAATCTAACTTTTGTACTATACGTGCTGTCAATATATTTTATATACGTTTCGACGTTTTAATCTCGAGCTCTAGAGCACTTAAGACACGAGTGATAAATGTATGGAGCATTAATCTAGCAGGTAGAAATAAGGGTCTATTTAATTACGTTCGACTATATGCCACATTTTCTATCAACGAAAGATCATATAGATAAATTACTTTAGTTTTTTTTTTCATTTTGAAAAATTCTACATATTTTTTTTATTGTTTTTAATTTGACATAATCTATCTCTAATCAAATATTGACCAAATAAGCATAATCTGTGTCGTTATAAATCTAACATGGCTGCCTAGACAAAATGGCGGATTACATTAGTGTACACCAAAATACAATATTTTTTGATAAAGATATGAATTACTGACGTTTTCTTTTTCAATATTTACAAAATGCCTCAAACATAGTTTTTTTATATGTATATACAAAATATAAATACATATATTTTAGCCAAGCACTATATACACGATTTGTACCTTTTTCAACATTTTCAAAAATTCGTAGCTACGTATGTATATATTTTTATATTTATTTCTGCTACATAAACCAGACTACTATTATATATTTTCTTTTTTTTTTATTTTTAAGGCCATATTTCCATGACGTCATGGGTTCAAAAGAAACTAAAATCTTTGTCTATGCTATTAATTGTATACAATCACATTGATTAATTACAAGCTATGTTAATCAAATTGAAGATTACATCATCGCGAACTGATCAACGAATTAACTGACTCTCTTGCCTTGCTCCTATTAATGTAATTACTCTATATAATTTGATTTGGAGTTTCTAGGGGCGGAACGGAACTGCAATCTTAGATCAATTTTGGATAGCAAGTTTACTTAAAGTTCCAATTTATACATCCATGTATGTAATATTTCTTTAATATCTCAGGACTTTGTGGCACAGTCTGGCAATTTACGAGTAAATATTATCAGCCCCCACTCGGAAGATTAGCCAGGAATTAAGTATTTTCCACACTCTGATATAGAAAAATAGCTCGAAAATTATGTGGAAAGTGGGGGACAATGTGTATCTTAATAATACTCGTATATTTCTTTCTTCTGCGTACCTTATTTGGACGAAAGATGTTATGCTTATATGTTGATACAAGAAATAGTTCATGTAATTTAGTTTTAAATACACCTTTTGCAATTTAAAATCAAATCAAAGATTCTTTATTTAGTTACCTACATAATAAATTGTACATTTCATTTTATATATGACAATTAGTGATATATCACTAAATTAGTCTACCAAATTAAAAAATTACATCAACTTTTCGTATAGTATGTTCAAAACAAAAGCTAGTAAAATTATATTCATTAATGTAATAAAATTATTTCATCAAAATTGTATTAACGCTTCAAATAATTAATTTGTTAATAGCCCTTACAAAATACGAGTTTCAGTTATAATAATAATTATTATAAAGCGTATTTTACTTGTGAAAGTCAAATGGAGGGTTACATTATGATATAATTAAAGTGGAATCAACATTCACGTGCCTCTTGAATCTTATAGGTATGGGGAGAGAATCCAGTGATGAATTATGCCATAGTCAATATAATGTTTCACTATCTAATCTATACTTATAATAAAATCGTATGAGGGTCGGTGTCTATACTTGGAAGATATTTAAAAAAAATGTTATTGGGAACCTTTATTAACGTAATAGAACCCAAAACAATAATTTTAAAATTTTTATCTCTTTGTCCGTTTGTCTATGCGTTTATTATCTCTATTCTCAGAAGCGGCTTAACCGATTTAGATGCGGTTTTCACTATTGGATTTGTTGTTGACAATTGTTTCAACAACTGATATTTCTATTTCAAACGGGCGTAGCCCCGCACGGGCCAACTAGTCCGATAAAAATAATTACACTATTTAAATTTGACAAATATAATACCATTTAAACGAGATAAAAGTGGGTTCTATTCCCATTCGAAGAAATGAATCATTAAGTATTTTCATTTCTTCGCTCTTATTATCGTTCTTATGTCTATAATATCAATATAGTGTACCAGCACTAATATTCGAGATATCTCATACGTTTTTGGCAGTCGACTACATTAGATTGGTACTCGCTAAGCGTGAAATTTCACACTGGAGGGCCATCAAAGCGTTGCCTGGCAACGCGAGAGCATTCCAAATCAATGATTCGCGTAGCAGTTCAGTTCAGAACTATTAGCAACGATATTGACACTTGTCTATAAACCAATAAAAAAGGCAAGAGATATTTATTATTATATCTAACATTATATTTCGCTAAAACATTTATTTATTCATATTTAGTTAAAAAGACATCGTCGTCAAAAATTATTTCACTGTTTTCGTTCATTCAACTTATTTTACAGGCAATATGTGTTTTTCCATATAAGTATTCCCTCATGTGGGAATCGGAATAACAGTCCTTGCGTGAAATTCATTCAGACATTTTACAACTGCGTGACAATATCAATAGTTTTTTCAGCTTCACGCTGTATATTTGATTCTCCCGAGGGGAAATCGAACCCAGAACTGACGCATTTACAGTAGCACTGCTCATGCGCAACGACAACCAAAAGACAAAGAGCCCATTTGTTCGTGAATTTACATCATTACTCATGGAGGCAAGGATTTACACGAGGATGAGGAAAGCAAAATCGACTTCTCAGTAGGCATAATGTTACAGATATAGGTAAGTATATTAAACAGAGATATTTATCGTATATTTATCGATATGTATTTCAAAAAAGAAAAAAAACCAAAGCTATAGGACCTTTTTATTGCCTATTTATCCGTCTGTCAAGATAATTTATCTCGAGATAACTTGGAGGTGTCAAGCTGAAATGAATATCAAATTAAGGTCTTCAGTCCTTTAGAGTACAGAAAAAATCAAACTTATTCGTCAACGCAATCAAAAGATAAATAAAGTTATTGCTGTACTTTGTATTAAATTAATGATGATAATTTATAAATCTAAGTGGATATCGAATCCATAACCTACTAGTACCAAGCTGTATTAGTTAAAATAGTTTAACATAACAAACACTACCCACATTTCTTATTATAATCCCAAAAGAATTAACAAAGCACCACAAAAACGTATAAACAAAAGACCCGCAACGTTTCTTTATTACAATATCCAATCTAATGCTCACCCCTTTGTTCTTTACGCCAAGATTAAATATGTACCAGTACGCTAAACAACGTACAATTGTCAAGTTGACCCTTCTCCTAATTCATAATGTAAGCGAGAACGTCCTGACATTTCAAACAAAAACTCTTAATGGAATAATGAAATTTGTGACCGTATATGGTATGAAATTACAAATAACAGAGTTAAGCTGGGAACCTAGTGTTAAGACACATCCTTTCTCCAGAGCGAGGAAATAGGAATATTAAATATTTCATTCCCCCGAATGGGAATCGAGCCCAAACCTACTGCGCTTACAGTCCTGAGCACGACAGGTGGTCCTGCAAAGGTTATATATCCTGGATATATTATAATGTATACCTATTTAATTTCTCTGCCCGAGCTTAACAAATAAAAGCTTTAAACGATAAAAAAGTTTTCTCAATACAATTAAATTTAACAGTTGAGCTTAAACTATCTACATAGGTATCGTAAAAAACACGGTTGATTGGAGTGCTCGCACAAACCGATTAAAAGCTTATACTTGTAACGTTCAATACATTTTATTTCATTTTTTAGAATGGACTTAGAAAGGACTTTTGTTTATAAATTACAGAAACCTGTCGTTTTATTCAATTTGAGTTGAAATTTCACATGTAATTTACTAAGAGTTTTCTTTTCGAAATTCTCTAAGGGACGAGAAATAAGGGTATATTATATTTTTTACTCCATACATACATTTAATAGCTTCATATAATCGTATGCCACATATAGGAGGGTAGGCAGACTGAACCTAGCGTTAAGACACTACGTTACCGCTTTTGGTGTATTTTTTTTAAAAATAGCTTTGAGTAACGGTACTCAACGCCGCCATTCGTCTCATATTACATATATACACACTTTTTTCCTCGAATGGAAATCGTCGTACAACCGTCGCGCTTACAATCAGAAGCTGAAACAAGCAAAATTGCGGGTCATAAATCGTATATTTGTAAAAAAATCTCTAACAATAGCCTATAAACATAATAATAATTACGATCGAACTATAAAAGGTCGTTATATAAACAGGCAAAGCTTTCCCCAAGTAGTAAGTAGCATTGAAGAAAATTTCTTTTTACGATGTCTCTAAAAAAGAGCCTTATAATTTATAATACGGTGTAAAATTTCGAAAACGTTGCTTGTTAAGAGTATCTACTGAATGTTCTCGTAAAATTTATTTATATTTTTATATAGCACTTCTGTAATAGTACCTCGTGGTGCGGTGGATCAGCATGAGCTCTAAATATAACGGTGTGAGTTCGGGGAATTATTTTTATTTCCATATGTTCTTTTTCCATTAAGAAAAAGAGGGATATCTCAAATTCACGATTTACGGATACTACGTTCTCTTTAAATACACTGACTAATAATAATACTTATCCTTAAATTACACTTGTCAATCAGTTTCCGTCATTCAATATTGCGGAATTCAACGCCGTGCTTTGTCTTGTTAGCAGAGAGATGAAATGAAAATAATTTATTTCCCCGAATGAGAATCGAAGCGTTGCTTTTACAACTGTAAAAGCAACGCTTCGATTCTCATTCGGGAACTCTAAGCTCTGCCGCTACGCCACGACGGTCTTAAGTTTAGTTTTATATAAATCTTATTATTGCAGTCATGCTCGCCTATGCCCACGAGGCCGTTTAACATGTCGATCTAACTTATCTTGGAAAAATGGTAAAAGATATCGCGAGTAGCGATTTATGGTTCTTTTTAACAATATATATTTTTTTTTATTTTTTGATACTTTTCTTACATATATAAAAGTTTGAACTATATTAAATATAATTCAATAAGATTTACTGATCGATTGATTACTGATCCCCTCATTCTATTTTCTACCCCGAGAGTCGAAAAAACGAAGAAGAATTAATATGAGACAAATTTCCAAACATATCTATATATGAGTATATACTTATTTAATTAAAATATATACAACATATATCAAAACCAAAATTAGACTCTAGATTCAATAGACTCTGTTAAACATTTTATAACTTTTTTTCAATGGTTTCAAAGCTTCTTTAACACAAAATAAAAGTAATAATAAAAATTATATATAAAATAATAACATTAGTTTCCATAATGTATCGTTGTTATCACATCTTGGACCACAAATACCATCTTTATTGGCATTTTTATAACCGCCGGCAATCACGCGCCAGCGGACCACGTAAACTAGGATTTACTTCTCCTTCAGGAATTCCACGCGTCTGATATTTATATATTACTAATGTATAGGGTTTTTTTTCTTATAATATCAAAATAATATTGTAATAGTGTATTTCGTTTCTTAAAAATAAAATAAAAAATAAATTTACTTTACTTAAAATAAAACGTACTTTGATTTTGTTAAACAAAAATAAGAAAGTGTATCCTTTCCAATTAAATAAAAATCATCGTGATATTGATTCATTCGTCCATTTGTCCAGTCAAAAGTTAAAAATACCTAAGCAAACGAAAAAAAAAATTAAATTAAAAAAATATACTCAAATAATAACCTCCTTTTTTTACATAAGTCGGTTAAAAAAAAACTTAACGACGCTCGGTTAAAAACTTCAATGACCCAGAAATGGGTCACGAAAAACAAATATTTTTTTCAGCTCGAATTTCCACAGATAATGTAATTTAATGCTATTCTATTCGAGAATAAAAGCATTTTAAACCATTAATCTAACGATTATCTGGTCGAACAGGGTTTCGTTGTAAATAACTTTTTGTTCCTGACAATATAGTATTTGGAATTGAAATAGATCTTATTGTAACTATTAATAGAAAATAATATTTTATAGTAAAACTCGCAAACTCAGTTAACGTGAATTATAAAATTTATTAAACTAAATTTATAGAAACACTTTCTCATACATACATATTATGTCTGCCCCATACAAACGTTATGTGGTGCAATTCAACAATAGGGAAAATAATTTATTTCCCCGAGTGGGCATCGAACTCTGAACCATTGCATCACTCAGTTGCGATCCCACTGCGCAACAATAGCCTAAACTTTTATATTTATACTAATAAAATACTGTGAAAACGGTTGTATTGTACGTATTATTGGTATTCGTGGTTTAATATCGTATTCATTAGAGGCATGTTAATCTAAGCTAAGACTAAGTTTGCTTGCCTTTGACTAGTTGAACTGCGAATGCAATACTGTAGAGCTAAAGTGGTATTAGTGTGTTTTACTTTGCTATTTACTTAAGCCTCTCAACATTAAATGGTCATATGGACTTCAATAAGTTTACTAGATATAATATTATCAAATAAACTTTGGACTCAAATGTCAATTGAAAGAATTAAATATAACAGTTTAAGGTTTTTCAAATATAGCAGAGACAGAGTCCACGTAGTGTTTAGACACTCTGTACCCTGTTTACCGGCCAATTTTTCGGGGCGTTGCATGTTAAAGCGGAACTCAACACCGCGCTTAGTATATCAGAATGCAGAGTGAACCTATAACCATCATATTCTGTCAAACTTACTAATACTTTTATAAAATATATTAAATATAGTACTTATATTGTACTATAAACATGTAATAATTTTATTATTTTCTTGTTACAGGTACTAATTAATTCTAACCACACAATTATCTTCGTAGCAGGAGCCTGAGATCAACTTATATTAGTTAGGGCGTAAATTTATAGTTTTGAACAATGTTATCTTTCTCGTAAATTGTGGCTATGAATATAGATGTTATTTATCTGCTTAAATATATAAAAGTAGTTTCACAGACATTTTTATATAATAATTCTTAGAAAAAAGTTAATCATGTAATTTTGTTATATATAAAAACTAATTAATTGAAATTTGAATTTGGAAAAATAAAAACACGAGGATACGTCGGAGGCGAAAATGGAAAACGGAGTGTCTTACCACTAGATTCCCTTTGCCTACCCTGCCGTGTGCGAGATACAGCATAAAGCTGACTTATTTAACAAAATTTCACCAAATTAAAAATGTACCTACATACACTTTAAACTCCTGTAATTACAGGAGGAAAATTTTCCTGAAATACGTGTTAAAATTTCCTTCAAAACATTTTCCTCGTAGATAGCGAAGAATGACTTAAATCCAGACATTATTTTGAAGCGAGCTGTCGAATCTTTTTTATTCTGGCTTAAAATTTCTTTGTTAAAACACAATATGGGATTGACTGTAATACTTTTGACGTAAAATTTTATCCGCTTTATTAATATGTCAAAAGCAGCGTCCGTATATTTCAAAAGATTATAAAAGCATTGTTCTTTTTAAAAATCCAAACAAAAGTAACAGTGTAATTTTCTATTTCACTATTTAAAAAAAATATCATCAATTTGGGGTAATGTAAATAAATCTAAAAATCTTAGATAACTATTTGGCCCAGGCCATTTCAATCCAAGAGTATTGCACCTGGAAAGTTAAAACTAGGAACTACACCTAGGAATTGTAGTGGAGAATTAAGAAGGATTTCTCGAAATTCACCCCCCTGTTTCCCAACAATGAGATATTACATTTTACATCTTAAGATACAAGCAAAATTGCGGGCAAGCTCTAGCAAAAAAATAATTAAAAGGACTCTAGAACCTCATCAATAACTTCTATTTCTCTTACAACAGAATATATCTACAAAGATTCAATTCAAGTTCCAATATCTATTTTATCAATATTTTCACGCCGCTCGTAGCGTGGAGGTTCGGTCATTATTTTGCAAACTGTCATAGCTCGATACCCGTCTCGTTAACGCACTGAACTGGAAATAACAAAAAACTTTGTACATCAATTGACACCTCACTATGTATTTCATATAATATTTATTTATTACTAGCGGCCCGCCCGCGGCTTCGCCTGCGTGAACTACGTTATTATTAATTTCTGTCTCCATGAGTACCTACGTCCTATAAGTGACGTCCATGCAAAATTTGAGACTTCTAGCATTTGTAGTAACGAAGTTTTATACAAACTTTCGACCCCAAAAACAACCCCTTAGAAGTCGAATATTGCAAGTTCCCGTCTTAGCGAGCACCTACGTCCTATAAATAACTCCTATGCAAAATTTGAGATTCCTAGCACATGTAGTTTCTGAGATTTCGTGATGAGTGAGTGACTTTTCGATTATATATATATATATAGATTATTGACACACTCGTAGCACAATAGAGTCGTGCTTATACGATAGTTGTAAATTCGAATCTCAGATGAAGAAGATAGAAGAAACATTTTTATAGTGTTCATTAATTTTGTGTTAATCAAATTAAAAACATCTCTATTACGTACATTGCTTTTTGTAGAATTAAAGTTACTTTAATTAGAGCGGCGTTGAGTTCCGCCAGTGAACTTGCAATTATAATTTTTTTGCACTTCAGGCACATAACTTAAACGCTGTGGGCTCAATTCCCACTCGGAGGGGTTAAAATTATTCTTTATCACTTTCTTGCTATAGTAACAAGACAACTACAAGCTACTCGTCACATATTATTTTGGGAAAAATGGGTGGTGCGTGCTCTGCTGCAGGATGCGGGATACAGCGTGAAGCTATAAAAAAACACTTTTAAGCTTTTATTTTAACTTGATCACCTCATATTGATATTACTTCCCATCGGAACAGCGTTTCCAATATATTCTTTATCATCATTGAAACCGTACTCGGTCATTATTTCGTCCACTGTCGTAGCTCGTTAGT
>JAEBDU010012167.1:25034-43101 GCA_016802625.1 Heliconius numata | reverse complement strand
TTGTTAAGCAAGTAATTTATCTGTATTTCATATACTGAATACATACCACTAATGGCATGTACCTAAGTAATTGATTTTTATAATTGTGTAAATGATTCTGTAGACTGTGTGTGCTATCTTTTTATATTTAATGTCCGCGAATTTAATGTCCTAAAGATGCACCAGGGGTAACATTGCAAACACGAGGATCCTGTAACAAATTTGCTGCTTTAGGGATTCGCTTTAGTCGCGATTTTGCTATAGGGCCACGTTTCTTTTTAGTGTAAATATGTATGGGTAAATCGACAAGGACAGTGTCTTGTGTATATCTAGGGGCTGTTTTCTGTCTTTCAGCTAATGGATCGGGTGCATATTCTATCTCAGGTTCGCGTGTATTATTTCTATTTTCAATAAGGGTCGTTCGGTCACTAAGGGATGATTGGTTAATGGTGTCGTACTCTTTTTTCATCCGCTCTTTATAGGTCTGTAAGTATTGTTGTAACATTTGTCGAATGAGGTCAAGGTCAAGACAGTCTCGGGGGTCAAAATTTCCATTTAATAGATCAAAAGGTCTATGAAATTTATTAAGAGGACTATCGTGACTACTGTCTGCCGTTGACGTAGAGGAGTTAGATCGATGAGAGGCGGTTATTGTTGACGAGTTCAATTTTTCAGGAACCGATACCGTAGAGGAATTTGATACCCTGCATAAGGTATCGGATGGATTGCCTAATAGGGAATTTAATTCATCGATTTCGTCTATTAATGACTTTGTTTCTTTTGTATGTATTTCTATTCTAGAGAGAGCGTCCGCGTTAGTATTACTCTTACCTTTTTTATATATCACTGTATAGTCAAATTCGCTTAATCGTAAACGCCATCTCGTAAGCCGTGAATTTGGCTCCTTTAGGTTCATCATCCATTGCAATGGTTTATGGTCTGTAACTATTTTAAATTTCCTACCAAATAAGTAAGGCCTAAAGTACTTTGTTGCCCAGACTATAGCCAATAATTCTTTTTCTATGGTACTATAGTTTTGTTCACTATCGTTAAGGGTCCTAGAGGCATAGCAAATTGGTCTATCGGATCCTATAGGGCCTTGTGATAAAATAGCACCTATAGCCACATTGGATGCATCAGTTGTGAGGTTAAATTCTTTATTGAAGTCGGGGTATTGAAGTATTGGGTCATTTGTTAAAACTGTTTTACACTTTTCAAAACTAGATATGTATTCGTCATTTAAAATGATTTTCCTACCTTTTTTTAGACATTGTGTAAGGGGTTTTGTTAATTTTGCGAAGTCTGGAATAAATTTACGATAATATCCAACTAAGCCTAGGAATTGTTTTATTTCTTTTGGTGTTTTCGGTATGGGGTATTTTTCTATTGCAGCTATTTTTTCGGGGTTAGGTTTAACTCCGTCTGCACTTATAATATGACCTAGAAAAGCTGTCTCTCGTTTAAAAAATTCTGACTTATCCATTTGGATTTTAAAGTTGGATTCTCGAAGTCTCTGGAAGACTTTACTTAAATTTACTATATGCTCTTGTAAGGATGTACTAAAAACAATTATATCATCCATATAGACTAGACAAATAGAGTTTTGTAGGCCTTTCAGCACATCGTCCATCACTCGCTGAAAGGTCGCCGGAGAATTTTTTAATCCCATGGGCATACGAAGGAATTCATAATGTCCATGTTCTACATTAAATGCCGTTTTATGTATGTCCTGAGGATCTGTTTGTACCTGATAAAATCCGCTGGCTAAGTCTAAAATCGTAAAATACTGACATTTTCCTAATTTATCTAATACGTCGTTAATGTTGGGGATAGGATATTTATCGTCTATTGTTTTTTCGTTTAATTTGCGAAAATCAACAACGATTCGCCATTTTCTTTTACCGGATGCGTCGACCTTTTTAGGCACAACCCAAATAGGTGAGCTCCATGCCGAATTAGAGGGTCTTATTATTCCTTGATCGAGCATTTGACCTATTTGTTTCTGTACTTCCTGTCTATGAACATATGGGTATCTATAGCTTTTTGTGTGGACGGGGACTTCGTCGGTGGTTTTAATCGAGTGTTTTAACTTATTTGTAAAAGTAAGAGGCTCGCCTTCTAGATAAAATACGTCAGCGTATTGGCTACATGGTATTTCTAGATTTTTCCGTTCCTCAACGTTAAGATGCTCTGTACGAAGTCGCGTCAGAACGTCTTTTACACGTTGCGATTGTTCATTGCATCTAAAAGTGATATTATTAATTTCTGCATAGACGGCTCGGTCCATTGAGAATATTACGTCATTCCTACTAGGATTTTTAACTTCTACGATACCTCTGCTATTCTTAACGGACGTAAGGCATTCACTAATTATGCAATTTGAAATTTTTTGTTCTTTTACGTATGCTTCGCCATCGTGTATATTAATAGGAATATTTAACAATTTTGATTGTCCTGCTGGGATTATATCTTCGTATAAATTTGCATTACGAGAGTCATGTACGTATATGGGGTTTGAAGCAGTCTTGGTAATAAGTGTTTTATTTTTATAATCTATTACTGCTTCCCATTTGTCTAACAAATCGGTTCCTATGAGTCCATCGAAGAAGTCATGAAATTTATATACATAAAATGTTATATTACGCGCGTCATTAAATTCATTAAAGCTTGGTATAGTTATTGAATAGTCACTTCTAGCTTTGGCATGAACATTACATACTTCGAATGGATCGTAGTTTAGAGGAAAATTATTAAGATATTTTTCTACAACAGTTGGACTCGAAAAAGGATTGATTAGCTCCTGTATCGATTAATAATTTTAATAGTGGCGATAATATTTGAATATATGGAAGGTGACGTTGCGTATGTAGATTAATTTCTATTTTAAGGTGTCGGACTTGGAGATTTTCTGAAAATCCTGCTCATTATCGTCAGATGTAATCTCATTAATGGTTTCTATTTGTGACGTAGTGGGATTATCGGTATAGTTTTGGGGATAGGCCTCATAGTTATAGTCATAGTCATGGTCATAGGGGTATTCTATGTATTCGTTACTGTTATAATACGGTTCATAGTCTGTATTATAATCGTACGAGTCGTAATCGTCTTCAAAGTTATTAAAATTTATTTCCCTTGATTTAAAATAATTTCTCGGGGGAGGATTACCGTATTTTAACCAGTTATGTCCTGTAAGTGTATGCTGTGTTGGTGGTAGTGGTCGAGACACAAAGTGGCTCACACCGCTCATAGGTCTAGGAAATCCATTGCCTTGATTGGGCTTCTGTGTGTTTCTATTTCGAGGCGGTAACTTAAACATGTGACTGTTAGGGTTGTAGTTCGGAGGTGGTGCACCGAACATTCTTTGTGTGTGCGTGGGTAGTCTAGGGTGTTGGTGTTCATTATTAAATTTAAAAGGCTGTGTGTTAGATCTATTTTGGTATATAGGTATACTTAGTGGAAATGCGCGTGGTGCGAATGTGTGGTGAGTAGCGTTAGGTCTAGCGGTTACGGTTTTGTTAAATTTTGAAACCTCGTAACGGCTGTGCATGTACATAGTATTAAGTTCTTCATGTACATATTCCAGAGCTTTTTCTATAGTTGGTGGTCGCATACAACGAATGCGGGATCCTAATGGTTCTTTAAGACCACGAACATAGGCCTGCATTGTTACTTTTTTATATAAATCGCGCTTTGCTTCGATAGTGGTGGATAGTGTTTCATGTAGTGTAACATAGGTCATTAACATGCTAAACAAATTTTGACAATGGTCATAAAATTCTTGAGGGCTTCTATTACCTTGTGTGGCTAAGGAGAGATCATTGTATAGGGCGGTCTCATCCCTTTGGTCGGAAAAGTTATTAATTAAAAGTGTTTTAATACCTAGCCAACTATCGGGTATTCCGTTTGAATTAATTTTGCTTGCTGCTGTGCCCGTTATCTTGTTTAAAATTCCATTTAACAAACATACGTTAGAAAATTCACTACCAGGTAATTCACTAAGATATTGGATCGCTAAATGGTCACAAATTTGAATAAATCGAGTTAAAATATTTGGGTTCCCGTCGAACTCTGGGACAAGGCGGAGGGCCTTAAATATAGTGTCCGGATCGTGAGACATGTTAACTAAATTAATTAAATTAGAATGACTACTATCTAAATTTAATTTTTTTTATTTCTTCCGAATTAATATTTCTTAATCTATCTATACTTAACCGACGGGCCTGCCTAGATGGAGGCTCTCGGGTCCTAGATGTGTTAGGATGGAAAATTTTGGTAACTTATGAATAGGAAGGAGCAACACGAGAACAATTCTTATGTACTCACATAAATTGCATTATCTGGTCTCTTCTCAGTTGAATCGAAGGCTGGATTCTACTCCCGGCTGCCACAGGTCCGTAGATTCTGGATTCTCGAACGGTGCTCGATAGCCACCCGGGCGGCGCGCGACGCGATGATAATTATCGAGTAATTAATTTAAACCGATCGCGAACCGGCCCGCGAAAATCCTACCGACTGCGCCAATTACGTTTGCGGCAGTCGAGGGATTGAAAAAAAACCGAATAATTATTAATTATTTATTAATTATATATTAATACAATTATCTTAAAACTAACGACTGCTTTAATCGAAGTGAGAATAAAGAGTGTTTTTAACTTCTAATAAGATATTATAATTACGAGAATTAAAACACAGGTGCATTGGACAATTCGAAGAAATCGCTGGGTGGTCGCCTGAGATCAGGCGAGTACTTTGGTACGTCAGCATATTCGTAGGGTTAGGGTTACGTAACTTAGTTGAAAATATGGTTTATTTTATTTATTTACTAGTTTGCCGTTGACTACACTGTTATAGTATAGCTTTGTTTTTTTTAGCTTCACGCATTTTTTTTAATCCTGAACATAGCAGGGCAGAAGGAACACTTCCAATTGAGACACTTCAGTAATCTGATAGATTGAGACATACGAGTACATACAGAAAAAAAATGTACTTTTTATATTATGAAAAAAAAAAACTGTTTTTCTGTTCAAATGTAGCTGAGATTTCAAATCAATTTTTTTAAATGTTTTAAGTTAATTAATTGCCTTAACTTCCCTATATAAAAAAATATTATTTTCACCTATCAATTTCGCCTACATCATACCTTATCTTAAAACACGATCATTGAAGGATCCTAGCACTTTGGCAGTTAAAGTTAAAGTTAGTGTTAGTTTAAACTTCACATGCATAATAGATTGAGCGAAGTACTTGTAGACGATCTTAAATAGTTATCGTCGTTTATCTTATTACTTTGAGACTCAGTTTTAGTTGTATATGCACTAAGAGTCCAGACATGGTGCAGGAGTAAGGAAGAGGTAAAGAGCGGCGTTAAGTTCCGTCTTAACATTAGATTATAAACTATATTTATAGTTCATTTGTATAAAACAAAATATATGCCTGGAAATGTCAACTTGCTCCCGAGTGTGAGTGTGAGGGCGAGTCCGACTCGCACTTGACCGGTTTTATTTATATTAATTGATTTATTATCCTTTTACCACATCAATCCAGATGTTAAGCGTTATGGTATAAAATAACAAAATGCTCTGTAAAACATTACGAAGAATGTTTAAAAGCAACTTTTTCTTAAAAGTAAGATACTTAAAATAATTTTAGGCGCACGAAATTTTAATATAAGCAATTAGTTTCTCCATAACCGTGTTTATATAAAAATCAAACAAATTTCCACTGATTAAGTTGTACCAGCGACGATTATAGGAACGAACGATTTATAACGCTATTACGGTACATTATGGCCCGGTCAGCGTTGTTTACCGAAATTTTCCTGGTGAAATAAAAATGAAACATGCCTATGATAATTTATTATTATAATTAACCTATTTTTATATCAGAACCATCGAGTTGAGCTTTTAGAATTAGTTAAATTTTGTTTTTTATTTAATAATTTAATATTCTTAGCCAGTATCGTACTTATATTTATTTATTGTATATTGTATATACGAGTCTGTTTCTAACTTAAGGAGAACGCTCGAAATGAAGAATGAATTAAGCAAACATTCATTTAAAAAAATATAGATTTCTTTTGCTTTTTGACAAAAATATAAATTTAAGTAAATATTTCGCTTCCTCGAGTGGGGAACGAACCCACAACTGTCGCGTTATAGTTACACCTTTGTGTCTCTTGATACACCGTAATATAAGCTATTAAATTCAAAATTAACACACCGTTCAAAAGGTAATCGTCTTCTGTTCGAGCTTACTTACGATATTACATTAGCATAATAACCTATGTTTATATTAATAATAGGCTTTAATATTTTCTAAGAACCAATTTT
Source organism: Heliconius numata (assembly GCA_016802625.1). Lineage (NCBI taxonomy): Eukaryota > Metazoa > Arthropoda > Insecta > Lepidoptera > Nymphalidae > Heliconius > Heliconius numata. The sequence goes on along the minus strand of JAEBDU010012167.1, from coordinate 36,793 downwards.
TTAACGTAATTGTTATATTGTGATTAATTGTACTATTTAATTCTTAAATCTAAGAGTTGCGTGTAAATTCGTTGTTAAAAATATTTATTTTTAATGTTACATACAAAGTAAGTCGTTCTGTTCCGTAGTTTCAACGTCGCTGCCATTTTGACTAACCAAATTAAAATATCATAAGTAATATTTTTTTAAATATTACCTCAGTTGAACATCGAACTGACTACTATTATATCTATGTTCAGATCTTTTCGCAATGTGGAATTCTTATAATGTGGAAAGTAAAATAACATTCTCTATTTGTGTTTGTTTGAAATTTTCTAGTCCATTTTACTTATTGCTGCATGTTCAATTCAATTTGAACAATTGTTTGCCTACACTAAGGTGATGTGGAAACTACGTTACTTTAATTTTAAGAACTTTGATAATAAATTTTCAAAACTTATTTTTCCATGTAGTATGTTACATCATACTTATTAAGGCTAAAAGTTATATATTAGATTTAAAAAAAATAGTTTTCAATACAATATATACGATGAAAATAATATAAAACCACAAAATAATGTAAGGTTTGAAATATTTTTTTCTACTTAGCACTGTACCCGCACATATCAGTTCGAGAGAAATTAGTTTCGAAACATTATGTTTTAACCACCAAGGACGTTAAAATGTAATAGGTTGAGGTGGAAGGCAGACCCTGGAAAATGCCTAATTGAATACAAGGTGGAAGAAGAGACATTCCACTGTCTATTTTCCCCTTAATTCAAGACACAAATAGTGGATCAATTTTACAATTTGTCTTACTAGACCGAGGAAATAAAAATTATTTATTAAATCCAATGAAAATTGAACCCACAACTATCGTGTTAACACTTAGACACTGGATCCACAACGCCTAAATGACTTCAAAAGTAAATGATAAAACAAAAGACAGGTGACTGACCGGTACAAGTGTGTTTCACTTCGTTCTTCATAACTTCAGGAATATTTTATTAAAGATGCCTCTATCCAGGCGGCTTGCTGCCTTTATTTAAAGATAAACGTAAAGTAAAACAAGTAAAATACAAACGGTATTTTCAATAATAAAATATAACATATTTATTCAGAATTGTTTTTTGTGTGTAGGTATTAAAATAAAATTATTTTTAAATAACTAGGTACTGTAAAGAGTATGAAGCGTTGGGTCCGAAAAAAACTAATTTCACGCTATGGAATATGCGTTTTAAAGTTTTATTTTATATTTATTTGTTATGAAAACATCAGTTGTGATGTTGCAATGAAAAATATTTTTATATAATTTCAAATATAAGTTATCTATTTTTTTTTTCATGTACCCGTAAACGTTTTTTTTACTGACTGGTTATTCAGCCGCAGTCAAAACTTGACAAGAGTAGAAAGCTGAAATTTGGTTTTTACGTGTTTAACGATTTTCTCTATATAGAAGTGCGATAAGAGAGGATTTCCTGAAGTTCCTACGGAAACAGAAACAAACGTGAGGCTAATCATGGCGGAGGACAGACATGTTCGACTGCAAGCGCGACAGATTGTGGATTCGATTCTCACTCGAGCAAAAGAAATTTTATAATTTCCTCGCTCTGGTAATGAGAGCAGAGCAGAAAGCGTGGCGTTGAGTTCCACCAGCCCAGAGCTAGCGGAAAGTGGGGTTCGGAAGCGTCTTAACGGGAACAAAATGTCTCAACACTAGTTACCCAGGTTCGCTCTGCCTACCCTGCTATGTTTGGGTTACACGTGAAATTAAAAAAATTAAACAACAATATTAGTAATTGGGTCATTAATAATAATAAGTGATTTTGATTACTTACATCACATTATTTGTGATTAATATAAATAATTACCACATTGCTTTACGCTGAAATATTAATGATGACGTTAAATCCCTGGATAATATCATATTTATGTCATTCGTTATTTATGCATAATTACAGGTACAAACAAATATCGTATAAAATTATATTATATTCATAAAATCGATTTGAGTGCAGTTTTCACTACTATATTTAGGCAAGCTTTTCTTAGCATTTAGTATTCGCTTTATTTAAAACAGTACATAAACCAAAAATGTATATTTATAATTCTTATAACAATAAGAACATAAAAGTAATTCAGATAAGTAAATAAATAATTGTATAATTCTAGCGGGCGAAGCCGCGAGCGGGTCGCCAGTACCTACTTAATAAATCTTAAAATATCTACAGACGAATCTTGAGACGTCCTCTCTTCACTTGAAACTGAATATGACAGCTCTCGTATAAGAATCGTCATGTTTGGAAAAGCTCTTTGTAAGAGAGCTCTGGGCTATCGAAAACTTGAGTTGAGTACATAACGTCAGCTTTTGTAAAACGACTAAAGTAAAAAGTATGGAACTATTTTTTTTAGAGTCTGAAAGTTAATGGGATACTTAAGTACTATTGTTTATACAGTTACATATATACATGGACGTGCAGTTCCTATAGTTTTACACGTATTTGAGAATAAGTTAAAGCCAATATTTTTTTCTTCTCTATCCCCCTTACTAAGAGATGATTCTGCTAGTACCTAGTACTCTTCAAAATACGTTCTAGAAATAAAATATTTCGGAATTTTCTTCCAAAAACTTACCTCTTAAAATGTCAAAACGTCTATTGTTTTTTAGAACATAACTATAACCCCAACGGTTGTGGGTTCGATTGCCACTCGGAGCAATGAAATATTTCAATATATAAAATTAAGAATGTGTTATCACACAGGATAAAGCGTGAAACTGAATATTTTGAAATAAAAAAAGAAAACCTTATCATTTCTGTCAGCCAGCTAACTAAGGAGGATAATTAAATATTATTTGGTTTTCATAAAATTAATCCTCTCCAACGAAGTAATTAACCTTTTTTTTTCGGAAAAAACTCCGTCTTCGCGACTTCCCGTTTGTTTCTTTAATTAATGATACTTTTGAGGTTGAAATGGCTTTGTTTAGATGGAAGGGTTGATGATGAAGCTTGAAATTATATTATTGTAATTATGAAAAAAACTCGCAGGTAGAAAACATAAAGTTATAGAGTATTACTCTAAGTTTTTGATATATAGAGTCGCCTTCAGCGTGCGCTGGGGTTTCTCTGCAGGACCATTATGCCCGAAGGTTCGACATTGTGTAAAACTCAACACAGCTAAATAGATAAAGCACAAATATATCTAATTCTCCAACAGCGTGACTTTAAGCGTGATGATTGTGGGTTCGATTCTATTGAGAGAATGAAATATTTTCATTTTCTCGCTCTAATTACATTTTTCACCAATTACACAATGTTTCGAAAATAGAGCAGAAATTGGGAAACGTAATGTCTTAACACTAAGTTCTCTCTACTTACCCCTATCACGTTTTCCACTTGCTTCAGCTTGATATTTTCTTTATTATTATCGTTTATATATAAATAACCTTTTATAATATTTCTAAAAGATACTAGTTTGCAGTACAAGCGAACCAAAAAAACCATATAAATTACTTTTAAATATTAAGCATGACCGAACTGTTTGCCAATTCTTTTACAGCGAATTGTATGCTCGGGCTTCCCTTTTCAAACATTCACGCTTCGTAAAATGGTTTCTTTCTTATCCATTGTAATGTAAATGTTATCTATAGTAGTTTTGCTGCAAGGGTAACGTTTTTAAATGTAGGAAAATCTGAAATAGACGACTTCTTTGTGTGAGGCTAATGTTTGTCAAACACCTATTTGCATAAAAACTTTGCCTTGTAAGTTTTTTAGTACTTTATTTTACCTACCTTTTTAATTGTAAGAAAAAAATGAGGTTTCGCTCGCCATCCTTATAAAGATATAAATCTTTTGAAGAATTATTATGTAGTATTTAGGTTTTCGTATCTTAAAAAGTGAAAACGGAACCCTTATAGGATCACTTACAAACCATACTAGCCAAAGCCAAAATGTTTTACTAATAAAATATCTTAGCTAAACGTATGGGGATAAACAAAGTCATGAGATAATTAGATATTTAGGTTACAAAAAGAATATTAATCACAATGAAAATTACAAAAATTACTTTATTTATTTATTTATTTTAAGTTGGGAAACAAACAGCATTTTACAGTACTTTTTAGAATAATACATATCCATATTCCAACTGCCAATAAAGTTTCCACTTATACATAAAACATGGAGTGAATATGTTGCTAATTAACAGTTAAAAATTAAATTACGGTCTAAAGAGAAAAAAAAAACAAAGATTTTTACGAATGAAAGGTTAAGATTTACATTAGGTTAGGATTTACAGAATTTTGAATTTTGTCGATGATCTTACATGAAAACTGCATCAAACTACTATGAAAAATGTCAATATCACTAAAGCAATTATTGTATGCCCTACAAGATCTTAGTATAAAACATAACATAACGTTATAATTTTCTTTAAATATGTTAATAATTATACAGAAATTTAAATAATACGAGCTTCTACGTCTCTATTTATATTTTAGTGTGTAAATGTGGGCTGCGTAGGCGTGGCAACACTGAAATGTAATATATAAATCACAGCCGCATAACTCAAGTGTTAAAAACATTTCGTGCAATTGTAAATTAGTGGCAACACCTATCCACCTCAGTTCGTTTGAATTAAGTTAATTATTCAAATACTCGTAGTTAGTTCAGTTGAAAGTGTCTTAATTTAGCGAAATTGTCTTTCGAAATCACCGTGTTTCGGTTAATTTATTACTACTTGAATGCCTCCTTGTGTAGATATTGTTCTTTATATATAATAATATATATAATAAAATTAAGTAAATAATTTATATATTAAAGTAAGTAAATAATTAAGTTGTTTAATCGGGCGAAGCCGCGAGCGGGTCGCTAATCTATATAGATATAATAGATTTTCTCTTGTTGTATTACCACGGCGTTTAATTTCGCCACATAGGCTAGTCAAGACATAAAAAGGTTGTGAACACCACAAGCACACCCACAAGCACAACTGTCAATCTAGGCTTGCCCAATGCTTAGTAGTTTAGTATGTTTAGTAGAGCGAAATGTTACAGTAAAACTTAGATTCATTCTATTTTAACGAAACTTAGAATATTTAAAGTAATATTCCTATATACAAAGAGTAAATAAAAAACCCAACATTTTTTCTAATCTTGAAAACTTCACAAGATATATAATATTCTTTATTGCACAAAACAATAAAATACATTTAGTTGACAAAGGTATAATAGATACTATAACAAAAATTGTAAGTATATTCTATTCGTCAGCAACAAAAATATTTCAAAATCAATGTCCAATGACAAAGAAAAATATTACAACAAATTATGGTGGTCGGCTTTGCTACAGTTACTTTATTAATAAATCAATTTTAATAAACGTAAATTAATAATAGGGTAACTTGTTTACTACAATAAATAAACAATAAATTCACGCCTGTCCGCCCTAATAGCCAGTGTTATGATAGCTCTGAGAACTAGTTGAGAATTTCAAAGAAAACATGAGTCAACGTTTCGTTATTTTTAAGCTTTCATTTTTAATAGAAAATGTTGTTCGTTTTTTACAACACTTGCTAAGTCTCTCCGGTTATGATGTAATAAAAATAGTTTATAACCGCGAATGGGAATTGAATCCACAATCGACTCCACCAGCGTCGGTTGAACCACTAATAAAATAGAAATATCGTCAAATTTCTTGCACGAGAGATTTTTAATAACTATTTTATATTTATAAAAACAAGATCAAATGCAAAATGTACAGTGAATTATGATATCTGAATTGTATAATCTAACTTTAACATCCTGTATCAGAATTTATAATTTTGGCACTGAATATAATATCTAGAATTCGTTCAGAAAGCGAATGTCGGAGTGTCTGGACACTAAGTTTTGACTTCTTACATTAAAAAAAATACCAATAGCTGCTTGGCAAAAATACGTAGAACGTATTCGTTTGCTTATATTGCAAAATAGTATAGAATGTAACGTAAACTATCATTAATATTTTTTATTAGTAGAAATTAAATTACAATATAACATAGTAATATAATCTATATATATACTAGCGACCCCCTTGCGGCTTCGCCCGCTTTTACTACTTGATTATTCATATAATGTATGTTTGCAAAGCACTTAAGATAATGTGAAAATTAATTAAACCCTAATGCAACCCGCATTTTCGTAGTTTCAATAAGGATTTTCCAATTGTTTTACTCGGCAATGATTTTTTAGTAGGTACCGTAATTTTAAATCTGTGCTACTAATCTTTTCAAGTACTTATTAAAATATATTTAAATGACTATTTTTAAACGGAAGAAATTATAAACAAAAGCCTACCTACTAATAACTACTACAAAAAATATGAAACCAAATATATCGCGCTGAAATGATACATTCAACTCCAATTATCCAATATGTGCAAACGCATCTAAATCTTCATTGCTATGCCTCTATAGCGGGCGGGTTTTTTTTTTCGAGCTTGTCGTTAATGCTGAAGAGGGTATTCTGTCCCTGATGAAAAGCAAGCACTACGTCTGCTGGTGAGGAAAATTAAATAGAATGCATTGGCCGGGAATCGAACCCGGGCCGCCCGCGTGGCAGGCGAGCATTCTACCACTGAACCACCGATGACTGCTCATGACGCGCTTGTATAAGCAAAACGTCGCGGGGCGCGTTTCGTAGCAAGGATGTTTTGATATTGTAACAACTTCTAAAGTACTTATTAAAATGGAAAAACAGTATAAGACAGTTTTGATCTACATTAAATGGCCAACGTAACTAATGTACTTATTTATATGCTGAGAGTAAGGGATAAGTGAAACTTGAGTCGGCACAGCTGATGAGTCAACGGCGTGATGTGTCAACAATTAAATGCGTTTTTCTTTAAAACTATTCGCAATTTCGAAATAGCGTAAAAATCAAATTTTATCTTCGTTTAACGTAGAAAATTAATAAAGTATTTTAAAGGATAAGGATTAATACCATTATGGAAAAATATTCCTCACAATAAAAAATATATTGAAATTACTACTTTTAGACAGAAATACGATCACTACACGTTATCCTTAAAAGATAAAAATATGCTCTCGCGGACTTTTTTGTAGATCTTATTAAGAGGAACAATACTCCAGTACATTATTTTCATGTAGTACTTACCATTAAAGCAGCGCATGCGCGAAAGTGTCTGAACGGGTAGGACTTTAGACACATTTATCGTATTATGTTAATTTACATAAGAATGTACAAATAATAAACTATATATAAACCTTCCCTGAGAAATACTCGACCTAATGGTGAAAACCGCATATAAATCCGTTGGGTGGTTTAGAAGAAGAAGAGTTAGAAAGTTCAGACAGACACGAAAAGCGACTTTGTTTTATAAGATATAGGATAAAATCGAAAGGTCACTCACTCATCACGAAATCTCAGAAACTACATGTGCTAGGAATCTAAAATTTTGCATAGGAGTTATTTATAGGACGTAGGTGCTCGCTAAGACGGGAATTTGTAATATTCGACTTATTAGGGGTTGTTTTTGGGGTCGAAAGTTTGTATGAAACTTCGTTACTACAAATGCTAAGTCTCAAATTTTGCACAGACGTCACTAGGACGTAGTCATGGAAACAGAAATTAATAATAACATAGTTCACGCGGGTGCAACCGCGAGCGGGCCGCTAGTATTACATATTTCCCAAACAATAAATAAGCATTATTACTAACTATATTATATTTGTACGAAGTGGTACTAACGCATAATACTGGCTACAGGAAAACGATTCCCGTGAGGCAAACGATGGGCATGTATAGGCAAGTTTTATTAGTACATGGAAAATTCTATTTGAGATACCATAAATTTATGTAATGTTTATAATACTTTAATAGAAATAAATATATTTTTTCAAATTGTCACAATAAGCACAGTAGGCTCTCTCAGTAATAAACATGGTGGTATTCTCTAATAAACATGGTGTCCAGACACTTCATTTACTGCTTTCGTTTAGTGGCGGAGCTCAACGTCGCGGTTTGCCTTTAAACTAAATAAAAACTATACTACATTCCGCGTAGGGATCGAACTCACATGGTTGTGGAATTACAGAGTACATACACATAGTTCAAATAATGGCCTCAGTATAAGAGGTAAAACCTTGAAATCTTCTTAATAAATAATATTACTAATAAAAGCTTAAACTCTTAAAACGTCTACATTTTCAGCATCTTAATAATACATTACAATGATTATACTGATATTTTGGAAGGGGAAAGTAAGAGGCTCAAATTATCCACCGGAGGGACTCCCGCAAATTGCCGCATTGCATTTTTCATGAGACCGAAGATCGGATGGTATAAATCGATTTAATTATTGAAAAAGCTCGACGCTTCAAAAATGGTTTTCTTTTTCTTTAATAATTGAAAATTTTATACGGAAAACGATCTATAGGTATATATTTACAAAGCTTCGAAGATAGTGAAAATATTTTAAAGTATATTCTGCAATTATTAATTATTAGTAAATTAAATTAACTTAGGACAGTCGTGGGGCAGGGGCAAAAAGTGTGCCTGTAATCTCGAGCGTATACGAGATGGTAGTGGATTCGATTCGCACAAGAGGAAGATATTTAATATATTCATTGCAAAGTAACTTAACGCGGTCTCAAGTATCACCACTCAACACGCCATACCTCCAAAATGAAAACAAAATTAAATAAATAAAATTGTATGTATGTATCTAAAATATTGACACGAAAGATAATATTTAGAAACCATTACTTCGCTAGTGCGTAGAGGGGTCGCAAAGAAATCTCGACATATTTCCCCCTACAATCCAATCTATATAAAGTAGGGCTCAAGTGTTTACCGGATATCAGAAAGGAAGCTCATACCTACCTGTTTGCCAAAATACTATACGATTTTGTATTCATATCGTGCTTTGTGACACACGGATATGAAAAAAGTATTTTCACGCTCAAATTGAATATAAATTACTATGCATTCTAAAATCGTTTTCTATGTAAGAAAGAAAATGCGAAGGAAACTTTGCATTTCCCTATACGTGACGTACTCTTATGAATATGTATAGTACACCACTGAAAAGTTTTTGAATAATATCTTTCTATTCTTGAAAATTTAACTTATATAAATAAGTTTGTGTATGTGATTTTTGTAAATCAGCGTGAAATCAAGAACACAGTGTAAAGTAAGTAACAGTATAATTATAATAATATTAATTTTTAGTACATTCATCACACCTAACCAACTTTCTTTTGAATTCTGGACGTATTGCGTATTGAGTGGCGGAACCCAACCCCTCGCTTTGCCTCGTTACCAGAACGAGATGAAAATGTTAGATATTCTATTTTCCCGAGTGGGAATCGAATCCAAAACAAATGATTATAAATATTACAAAAAAATACATCAATGTGCTTCTAACTGCATTTTCAACACGCTTCTATGAGGTTGGCTTTACCAGTATAACTATGTAATAAAATGTAACACATTTTGGTCCACGTGTAATACTTGTATCATCACGAAACTTGGTAGTTATACGTAGCTTAATTCAAATTCAAATTCAAAATCAAAATATTCTTTATTCAAATAGGCAATTATTATAAGCACTTTTGAATCGTCGAATGAACGTATGAACAAAAAGCTACCACCGGGTCGGAAGGCAGTTCTGCTGAGAAGAGCCGGCAAGAAACTCAACAACTATTACATTAGCTGGCAGCTATCCTGCATTACATTCAATAGACATTAATTCCATACATGCTTATCCTCTAAATATTTTTGAACAGTGTAATACGCTTTACTTGTTAGAATTTTTTTTACAGATATTTTAAATTTTTGTAGTGGCAAACTAAGAATACACTGCGGAATTTTATTATATACACGTATACTCAGACCCATAAAGGATTTATTAACTTTTTGGAGGCGAAAACTTGGTGTAACAACTTAGGTGTTGATACAATGATATGGTGATAATACAATAGTTGTTATCAGTAAGCCTTTTGAGTTTCGGCTCATATAATTTATAGCTTAGGTGCTGTAAAATGCTTTACAATATACTCGGGCAAATTGTAATGGATTTGTAGTGTGTTTTTAGGTTTTTTTTACGTTATAATAATCTATTTTATTTATTTATTGTACGCTAAGGTGATTTTGATATTATTTGTATAAAAGTCTAATTTTGTACTATTAGTTTACACTCTTTTTATATTTATGCAAATTTTGTTACTATATACACATATTATGCACTTTATTGTTTAAATTTTAAATCGGTATCTAAAAAAATTAAGTTATTGTGAATGACACTCGATATTAATACAATTGTATAAATTTTAAGTACATTAATAAAATATAATTTAATTGACTTGATTTTTATTCATCTGCTAGATAATTAAAATTAACCGAAGAACGAACGATTTCACATTCCATAATGTTAAATAGCGGAGCTGAACGCCGTACATCTATTGCGGTGAAAGGAAAATAATTCATACCCCTAGATAGAAATATTTCCAACGATGCCATTCATTAGGTACTCGCTAGGCAAAAATCATGAATAAATCTCGACGCACATGTGGAATTCCACATCTGATCCAATCTATCTAGAGTACTATTCGAGTACTCTACGAGCCAACGTGACGGATTTAAGAAGAGAAATCTCTTTTGGAGATCACGTAGTGCGAATGTGCAAACGGTGTTTTTCACGTTTAAGTGAATTGTTACTTATATAAAGTATACTATGTGAAGTTATAAATCAAAATTGTTTTAGTAAAGTTGTATATTAAAAATCATATAATAACAAAGAAGGAACATAGAAAAATAAATATTTTTCTTTCAATAAACTAACAAACGAAACAAATAACCATAAAATGAATATCAGCATAACAAGATCTAATACCAAAAACCCATTAATGTAATACAAGTGTGTAATCAACTAATATAAGTGTAATAATATTCCTATATCAATATCGTAATGGACGACACCATGAAATATTTATTCCATAAATGCTTTTCGTATGTAATCAAGTTATATTATAATTAACCTTAATGTAAACCTAAATGTATTGTAATATATTAATATTTATCTTTTTATTCGGAAGCCGTTGTGGTACAGCGACAGCGTTTAACTGCTAACGCAATGGTGGTGGATTCAGTTTCTACTAGGGGACATGAATTATTTTTAGTGCTTCGCTCTAGTAACAAGACAAAATGCGAGATCCAAGAGTCAATACGTTTTCTCGATAATCCATGGGAAACGAAGTGTCTTAACACTAGGTTACCTCTATCTATTGTGGTAAACTAATAATAAATACAAAAATACTTACCTTCATATTAAATGAAAAGAAAGAAGAATAACGCAACCATTCCACCATAAAGCATAAAACATAGAAAAAAGCAGAAAAATTACACGAAACTATTTTCAATGGATATATCTCGTCACAGAGAAACTTGCCTCAAAGCAACATCTTTAAAATTATTAAAAAAAAAACAGATAGATAGAGATAGAAAAATGAAAAGTAACTTTACTAAATAATACACTATATCGATAAAAAATAGTTTCGCCCTATAAATGTGAAAAAAAATTATATAAGCTTAACTTTCATACAACTCTTCAGTTTGATTACGTAAAACTTGGCGATATTTCATTTCCTTTACCTTCGCCGCGATTTGAAAAGTTTCTACGAATATATTCGGGTAATGACAGTCGTTTATCACGGGTAATGTGAACCAGAATCATGAGAAAATATCATACATTTTGCATGTCGAATTATTATAATTTGATTTT